>APFE031336500.1:13276-28099 GCA_000404065.3 Pinus taeda | reverse complement strand
AGGTGGTTTTCACCCACATTCGGTTTCCACCTTATATCTGGTGTTCTTGTGTGTGATTGTCTTTCTGCTCTGTTTTACCGTCTCTGGTTACTGGTTATTTGATGCTGCATCTCAGATTAACAAACATCATCTGAAAGTTTAAAGAAAATTAAAAGGTTTGCTTTGTGTACGCGGGTTTACATCTGAATAGTTGCGTATATACGTGAGTTTAATTAACTGAAGTAGCGTATACAATTTGGTTTTGAAAAGGATTATTTGACTTGATAATACTGATTCACCCCCCCCTCTCAGTATTATTTCCAACACTTCCATCCCCCTTTATCCCCTTGCTCACTAGTCCTTGATCATAATCCCTCACTAGTCCATGCGACTATTATCTAGGGTTTAAAACTCCAACCTCTAAATTTCCAAGTTCAATCCCTAAAATTCATAGGGGTCAATACTCGAAAATCCAAAGGTTACATGCTTCTAATAGGCTTTTTTATCCTACTCTAGAAATTATTTTTGGTCATGATAGGGTAGAATTTTTTTAAGAAGACTTCTAAAGATACAAAAATATTTAATAACCTATGAAGCATCCAAAAACCCACTAATAACTAGGGAACTTCTCAGGGAAACAAAAGAGATGGCCAATGACGAAATCCACCACTTCACCCAGCTAAATGAGATTCTTCTCACTCCATTGGGACCACAAAATTCACACTTCACGCTTCAAACACTTACAAAATAGAGAGGCCAACATTTTGTCTCATATCTTGAGGAAATAAAGTCCTCATAAACAATTAACAATAAGATAATTCAGATACAAATATGAACACATAGACATACTTAATAGATTTATGACAGCTTAGGGATCCTTTAAATTCACAACAGAATTCTAGAGCTGTCAAAATACCATAGCTTTCTAAAGTCTCCAATCAAGGAAAACCTTTCAAGTCTTCTAATCCCCAACAAAATACAAAACAACTATTCAATCCCATACCCAGCCTAGTAAGGCCATTCATATAACAAAACACTTGAATATCCTTATAGCTAAATTCAACTTCCAATTTATGTAATAAATACCATACATCTCATAACTAACATGGGTAACATGCTTTAAATAATACCTCTATATAGAGAATTAATTCTTATATATAATAACATCTAGTAACCATCCATAATTAAAATTTATTCTTTCTCTTTATTATAAACACACTGTATTAGAGGAATTTTGATTTTAAAAAGTTAACATCGAATTTATATGTCATAATGTGTAAGCCAATCAAAATCTTTTAAAAATCAAAAGAGATATAGATGTGACTAGGCACTGACAATTTTTTAAATATTATAATTTAACTACCTTAAGCGGGAATGGTGCTCAAGTGACCTAAAACTACAGTAAATATTAAAAATAAAATTTATATCTTATTATATAAATGTTAGAGTATTGATAATATTTTTAATGAAAGGCAACTCATGGGTTGAGTGTGTTTTAATGACACGTAACTAATATATATTATATATATATATATATATATATATATATATAAATATATATATATATAATATATATAGATATAATATATATAGATATTATAGTTATTTTTGATAAAACGTACATTTTATTTGTGGTAATTTGAAAAAAGTAACACAATAAAAATGATATACTAATAAATTGTCTCTATGGCATTATTTTTTTTATAATTTTTTCTTAGGTGACTATTTTTGAGTTGGAATTTCCTCTACTAGTGAGTAACCCACCATAATAAAATTCATGACAACGCTAAACAATATATCATTTCATTAAAAAGAGAAATAACTACACTTTTCTAAGTCACTTAAGCTTTGTTGGAAATTAAAGATGGGAGAGCCACTCCCCACCCAACTATAAGTTGAGTTGTATTTTTATCATATAAAAAAAGTGCTTTTTGTTAATTTACCTATTTACAAGAGAATAGCCTATACATTTATTAATTTTATGTTATTCTATAAATTTACCCATTTATACAGAGGCATAATTATTTTCACTAATTTTATTTATTCCATGGAAATAATTTATCTATGAATCATTTCCAACTATTTTACCATTTCAACTAGAAATAATTTAATAAATAACTTATTTATTAATTATTTCTAACTATTTTACCGAGTTAAATGTAAATAATCTAATAAATCATTTATTTGTGAATTGTTTTCATTAATTAACTCAATAAATCATCATTTTGGAATTAGTTACCCAACTAAATGTCATTAACCATTATTTTTCACATTTTCCTATAAAAATAATAAAATATCAAAGGTTGTTAAATCTAGCAACCATTTTGTCATAAATAGGAGAAGTTTTCCATCATGATCGTTTTCATTGTCCAACCTTTGATCTTATACATTTTGAGATCTCCTCACTAGTTGACCTGAACCTTTTTTTTTTCATTTTTCTTTTTCTCTCAACTAACCTTTAAAAAGAGGGGAAATTTCTATGCACGTACAAGATTCACCACAAATTCTGCCAAGGAGGAGGTCCACCAAGCTCAACTAAGGTGCCTCCCCATAGATACTACTAATTTAATAAAGTTATCCTTAGGTTTTAATTTGTTATACTATATGTTATATGTCTAATACTTTTGTATGATCTTTGTGTTGGAAATGTAGATCACTATTGAGAGGGGGAGGGGGAGTGAATCAATAGTGATGGTAATTATTAAATTCTCACCAATTAATTAACATTTTAAACATTTACCCTGGATGCGGGTGGCTGACGTGGCATTCAACATGATAGGATTGGGATGGGGCGAGGCAGCTCGACACCTGCCCATCCAGTACGAGGTGTTAAATACAGGTGAAGGGAAGAGCATGCACGCAAGGCATTCGGGCTCATTCTTTCTGTCCTCTGCAATGGATACTCCCTCCGCACGCTGCTACCTGCAAGAGATGACGGCGATCATCAATGCAGTAGTTATGAATGTGGTTTTTCGAGAAAGGTCTGGCAAGCTTAAGGAATGGCACTGCCCTGTGTTTGCGTTGAAGCATTGCGAGTTGTTTCTTTGGGCTCATCCCCTAGACTTTGTTCAAATTCCAGTTCTCTCTATAGTTTCTTTACCTTTGATGAGGAAGCTTTGTTCGACCTTCCAAGGGCAGCTCCACCAGCTCATCTCTTTCCATTGGGGGGTTCTGGGTTTCAGTCTGAAGGTTCTTGTGTCGGTTTATCATCTCTTGGTCTCTGTTCTGGCTTTTGGCTTTGGTAGGTGTCTTAGGAGCAATTCCTTCACCACTTTTGGCCCCCTGTTCAACCGTTTTGTCTTCTGCCTGGTCTTTGAGTTGGGAGGGTGGAAGACTAGTCCGGTCAATTCAAAGGTGGCTCGCAGGCTCCTGCTTGCTCCTAGCATTCAAGGGCTCTCTCCCGGGTCTTCACGTCTTTGTTTTTCCACTCGACACTGGCTTGATCTCGGGTCCATTGCACTGCCTATCTGCAACCTTTTTATCGCTCCTTCTTCAATGGCTCATCTTCGTTCGAGAATGGGTGTCGTAGTGGCCAACCCCGACATGCTCTGACTGGCTCTTCTTCAGATTCGCCTACCCCCACCAGTGAACTGTTCACTGGTCATTATCCTGGTACTCATAGCGGACACGGGTGACGTCATGCCTCTGGTCAATTTTTTGGGCCTCCCTCCTCGACAGGCTCTGTCATTTTCTCTTTCAACAGCTCCCTGCACCGGCCTCGGATAACCACCCACATATCCATGGTCTTCTATGAGACAACTCAGATGGAGGGCTCATATTCTCATACGGGAGGCTTGGGGGCAGTCGCTGGTCCTTCTCCTACGATTCAGCTTGGAATTGGAATGGCGCCTTAGCATGTACAGGTCGCCCCAGGTTGCAGCACTCAGGATACGGAGATGTTTCTAGTAGATCGCAGACCCTCCAATCAAATCGCCGCTCCTCCTGCAGATGAGCCAGATTTTGGTTGGTGCCGAATTGTGGAAGAACCACATGCTGATTAGCCTACTGTAGCCGATGTTGGTATGTCTTTTTGGCTATGTAATGGCTTACTTCGGGCAAGTTTACTAAGGTAACTAGGTTGTGGAGTTCCTCTGTTTTTTGTTGTATGGGTCTCTATGAAGTGGGTTTTACACTGGCGTCCTTACTTGTTTTCTCTTGGAAATGATGTCTCTTATCAGAGCAATGTACTGCCTTCGGTCATTATGTAAATATTTTTCCTCTTTTTAATAGAATTAATCTTACTCAAAAAAAAAAACATTTTAAACATTTAAAATCTAAAACACATAAGGAGAGATTGTAGCATCATAACATGACATATAACTGCAAAAAGAATCACACACATAAAACATCAATGGTTTTTAGTGGAAACCCTAAAGGGAAAAAAAACACCCATTGTTGTTGTGCTACTTCTCATTCTCCTTCATTAATAAATCAAATCATTACATTTTCAGCTAGCCCCCACCATTTAGGAGCCACTACCCCTTTAAACAACATTGCTTGCCACCACAAGCTAGGAAGTCTCTACTCACATGATTTTCCAGGCCACCACCTACTAGAAGCCACCACCTTCTTGAAATAAGGAATTACTGAAGGAGGGGTGAATCAATACTTGTGAGGTTCTTATATATTAAGGTATAAACCTTTAATTCTTTTCACTATGGTAAATCACTTGAGAGAGTATTCATACTACAATAAACATAGTAGCAAGATAAGACATTCACATGCGCGCATAATCCATCAAATGAGAAACACACACATATTGACCCAAGTATTTTTTACGTGGAAACCCAAAGGGAGAAAAGTACCCATATGTTTGTCGTTATAATGTAAGTTAAGCACCTACGTAATTACATCAATTTGTTTGTGAGCACCCATTCACAAAAGGCTCCATCCCCAATGAAATAGAAAGCCACTAATTGGAAAGACGCACTAACCTCTTATGAATGCAGACCACTACTTAATCTAGACACAATTTTACTTTTCATACAATTTTCAAACTAAAAACATAGGAAAATACATATACACAGAAATATAAATCTAATTCACTACAATACCAACCTCTTCCCTTTAGTAGTGTAGATCTCCTTTGAATCACACTCCTTTCTTCTCCTCAAGATCTAATCTCTGCCCTCTAAAACATTGTATCTCAATTAAACACTTGGCCAAATCAACCTCTTTTCACACTCACAACGCTACTCACTTAGGCTTTCACAACATTTATACATCCCCCAATTGCTCAGCTGCAATCCTAGGTTTTTTTCCATTGCCACACAATGAATGATGCAATCCTTGTTAACCATCAACCTATCATTCATGTTTCTTGAGTGTTTACTCGATGAATGTCTCTCCATATTTCTTGCAGCATCTGAGTACTTACCATTGCGACCATATTAAAATCTGAGCATGGGCTTCTGAGAATTTTTCTCCACACAACTAATCAACAACTGCAAATGCAACCCAATTAATTTAGAGAATAGGAACCTGTGTGATTCTTCATGCTAAGAATTAAATCTAAATCAATCTGCACACTCAAGGAGGCTCTTCCATGCTTATTAATTGCTCACAAATCTCGATATGTACTCCAACTTGACTTCTCTAAACTGCAATCAGATTTCTTGTTCTTGAGAATTTGTTGTTCATTTAATTCAATGAAGCATGCACGAGAGATCAAAGGTGGATTTCTTATACTCAAGATAGTGTCATCAAGTCATTCTTCATAATTATGTTCCTATCTTCCTTGACTCAAAGATATTTGTAGTAGCCATTACTCCAGTGACACCAACTCTTCTGCGTGCATTTACTCCTAGTTTCCAACTCATTCATCCTTCACACAACTCTATGTTGCAATCATGGATCCCTGCATCTTGTTACTTTTATTAATAGCTATTCCTAAGTTCTTACGGGCTTACCGGGTTCTAGGCTTGCCCAATAGCTCCTTTTTCTTTGGCTCCTATTAATTTTCCACCATAGGACCAGGTGCTATGACAGGCAACTAAGAATTTAGGTGCTAAGTCCTTCAAATTCTTGTCAAGGGCCTATCCACATGTGTAAATGCTCTATGCCCTCAGTTCTCAAGATTACATGACCAAGGATCAAGACAACGCTCGAAGATCTCAATCCCGACACTTTCTGAAAATATAATTATAAATAAGTTACATGATTTCTGACCTCTAGGTTTTCTTTGCTGCTGTGATGACATCATGATAAGGTCATCAATGCCACAATGTGACCCATGATAGATCCATGTGTCCATCATAAATGGGCCTTTTGGGTATCCAAAAACACCAAAATTTCTTGCAAAGTGTCCAACATTATGTCATGCTAACATTATCTCCTACTAATAGCATGTTGCCACCTGTCCTATCAGACAAGAGGAAAAGGGTTCCTCGATACTTGATTTTGCAAGAAATTTCCTTTGAAAGGGTTCCTCAATCCTTGGTTTTGCAAGAAATTTCCTTAGTAATTTCCCACTTACCACAACCTTGATAGTTATAAGGAATTAATTTCACAAGAAGCTACGAGCTTCTAACCTTTCAAGATTTCAAACTTCCGAGTTTTTGGGCCTTTCAAGGTTCTGGGCTTTTCAATTCCTTGGCTCAATGTATTCCCATGTCCCTTTTAAATAAACCTTTGGGCTTTGACCTTCTAGTATTTTGGGCCTTCCAGGGTTCTAGGGTTTTTGACTTTTGTGGGCCCAGCTTTTATTGCCTCTAATGTTTGACCTAACGGGCCATTTATAGAATTCTTTATATCATTGTGAAGGTTTTTCATAGAAATTTCTAGTTGAGTAGGAGTGACATAGTCTTGGAGCTCATTTATTGCTTAGAAAATAATTTCAAACTCTTGAGACATAATCCTCTCCAAAGTCTGGGATCCCTTAACTAGCATAGTCATATTTTTATGGTTTCTTCACTAAGCCTACTACTATGATGATTCCCTACAAAATACTCTAACAACCATGGGACTCCCTGTAAACTCCATGTTCCCTAATGCCAACAACTATTGCTTCTATCCTTAATGCTAGTCCAGTTGACATCAAAGTCAAGAAACCAAGCTCCAACAACCATTTAGACAATGACAACTTCCCAACAATTCCCCCTTTCGCATTGATGGCAACAAACTAAGCTCCCTCTGAAACCAGTCATGGTTTTTGGCATCATTATTTTTCCCTTGAAATTAGTAATCTTCTCCCCCTATTTCATCAATGGAAAAAAATTCTCTTGAAAACTCCCCTTGTAAAATTTCATCCTACCCTTCAATTGGTCCCACATGGTAAGTATCTGCAAACACCCATTATAATTCAGTCATGGGGAATGAGGAGTCACAACTCCTATTTGATTACTGATATGTTCAAAGGGCTCTCTTGTAAGTGTCTTAGTAAATATGTATGCAAGTTGGTCTCTAGTGGCCACATATTCAAGTCAAACAACACTAGCTATACCTTGTTCTCTTCAGAAATGGAACTTTATAGGAATGTGATTGGTCTTTGAGTGCATGAAAAGAGTATTAGAGATGTTGATGGAACTAGTATTACCACATATGATTAGAATTGGAACAATAAAATCTACCTTAATCTCCTTCATGGTTTTCTTCATCCTGAAAATTTGTGAGCAACAAGTGGTAGTTGTAATATACTCAGATAGTATTAGATAAAGAAATTGAGTCTTGTTTCTTGCTAACCCTAGACACCAAGAATTTTCCCAAAAAGAAAGTTTCACCAGAGGTTCTCTTCCTATCACCAATATTACCTACACAATTAGTATTAGTATAGGCCTTCAACTTAAACTCTTTTCTTTTAGCATAACACAGTCCATAATCTATTGTCCCTTTGAGGTATTTGAAAATCCTTTGACAATAATGACATGAACTTCATGGGGGTAGGCTTGAAATATGGCCACAAGACCCAATTCTTGTATGATGTCTTCTTGTACGATGACTGGTCTCGATGCTGTGAGATACAACAAGATTCATATCATTACTATATAGACAACCTAATTTACCATCAATGTCTCATCTACTTTTCATAACTTACAACCTGTAATCATGGGAGTGCTAACTGACTTGCAATCTTCTAGTCCAAATTTTCTTCAAAGTTTCTCATAGGTATTTGGATTAGGAGTTAAATACCCCAAATTTTGATTGAGATATTACATTCCTAAGGAAAAGGAAAGTTCTCTTACCATTGACATCTCAAACTCTATCTGGTCGACATACCACTTTGAAGCATCTCTAGTGAGCGTGCATTGGAACAACCGAAGATGAATGGAATCATCGGTGATGGAATTGGATGAACACCACATATGAAAGGAGTGAGTGTGATTGGTGGGGACCTCTCCAGAATTACCCTCAAACTTGGGAATTTCAAAGGGGAGCTTAGTCAACATAGCTGGCCAACCAACATCATGGTGTATAGGGTCGTTAATCAACTAGCTAAAATAGGGAGGCTTAACCTAGCCATGAAAGGTAGTATTGGAGCTGCTAGAATGGTTCTTGAAACGGTTTCGCTAGATGTGATTATTGGGGTAGAATTGGAGCCAACACCAAGTTTGATTCTTGCACGTGCAATGGGTCCTCACATGATGATGGTATACGATGAAGGAGGCTCATAATCGGATGAAGAATCTGATGAAACAGAAGAGGATTTGGTATGGGGACTTAGGGGACTATGAACTCAAACCTTGCAGGGAGGAGTAATATGTCCAAGAGGAAACTGGGGATGAAGGCCTAAGAGTCTCTACAGTAAATTCCTTGGTGGCGTAATGGTTGTAAGACACAAGTGACACAGAAATGGTGAAGGGAGATAAACAAGATGTTTTTGTCTCTTTATGGGGAGATAAATTAATTAAGTCAAGTCTTGGCTTGGTGGTGTAAATCAAGTGCCCTTCACTTAAGATGTTCTTGTGTGTGAAAGTGTGTTTATTAATTAAGCCCAAATCATGTTTGAGAAAAAAAACGTTTGCTAAAATAAGTTGAAATTAAAAATAGAAAATGAACAAAAATCAACTCTCTAAACCTCACCTAAACTGGGTTTGCAAACACTATGTTGGTTGGTGGCGAAATCAACTGAAAACAAATGAAAAAGTCCAAGAGATCTAAGCATCGGTGTGATTAGGATCAAATGACACTAAACTACTAGAAAGTGGTGCAGCAACAATAAAAAACCAGTGAGGAAAATCATTGCAAAAGATAGGGAGATGGGTGCAAAGCCTAGGGAAAACAATGGCATCCTAAGGAAAATGACCAAACAAGGTTAAAGAGGTAACTTTGGATGGAAAAATCCTATATGTAAAGATCTAAAAAAGGAAGTTACAAATCTGGAAAATGTGGTTGAAAGCTCTGCAAAAAACTCAAACTTTTTACTCAGCTAAACTCTTACTACAAAGGTGGAAGCTTACTAGAAGCCCTAAGGGGCTAAATTACACTTTGATGAGAGAAACAGAGTAGATCAAGGCCTAAGTGGGCTAAGACAGTGGTCAACCAACCCAGTAGACATCCCTTGGAAAAACCCAGAAATAGATTATAAAAAATCCTAGAAAACCTAACATTGCATGTAAAGACTTGTTTAGGGGGATATCATACTTTTTAGGCTAGAAAGTGTGCACTGGACCTCCAGATCACACTTTTGGGGCAGAAAAGTGTGATTTATGCTCCTTAGTTCTCCAGTGACAAGTCTCAAAAAAAATTTCCATCTCTAACGCGGCTGGTTTCTGTGACCTATGGAAATGACGAGAAAACTTACGGAAGTTAGAAATTTGACTGATCTAGGGTTAGAATGCTAGTAAACAACATTAAGAGACTGAAAAAGAAAAACCCTAAACTGAAAAAATGAAGGTCACCCAAGTTTCTGAATTAGAATTAAAAATGCAATGGATTCGCCAATTTGTTAGTGACAATCAGAAATTCCCAAGTGGAGTCGCCAATTTGTTAGTGATAATAAGAAATTCCCAAGTGGAGTCGCCAATTTGTTATGTAGAATTCTTCTTAAATGTGTACGAAAAGAAACTAATCTAGGTTGTTGATGACAAACAACCCAGTACCCCTCTATGGGATGGGTTCTTGGTTATTCTCAATGTCTTCAAATTTTCTATAGTCTCTCTCCTCTATAATGTGTAAAACCCAACAAACAAAATGTTTGAGCTCAATGAGAACTCAAATGAAAAAGATGGTGTGCGACAATGGTAATAATCAGAGATGCAACTGTGAGTGAAACAATGAAAATAGTCGAAAGTGAAGAATGAATGGAAAACCCTTCTACTTATAGAAAAATATTAGGTTATCCTCAAATAATGAGCAATAATAAAATATTATTAAGCCCATTCTAGAATTATACCATTTGGAATATTTTATTATATTTGATTTGCAGGGAAAAAGTATTTAAAATTTTCTTTAGAAATAATAAATAAATAAATGATTTATTTATCATCTCAAGAAATATGGTTAAGGAATAATAAACAAATAATGATTTTTTTAATTATTACTAAGGGATCCAGTACAAGAAAAAAGGTCATTAGTGAGGGTCATGCTTGTGACGGACCTTTAAGGTCCATCACCAATGTTGCATATGGTGACGTCTTTAAAAAAGCATTATTGTAAGTGTAGATAGTGATGGTCCTTTAAGATTTGTCACCAAAGCCATTTTCAATGACACTTTTTGGTGAGGGTTGTTAAAGGCCCATCACTAATTCTCTCTTTGGTGACACTTTTGGTGAGGGTCGTTAAAGGCCCATTACTAATTCTCTCTTTGGTGACACTTCTAGTGACGAACTTTTATGACCCTCACCGATGCTCTTTTTGGTTACTTTTGGTGACGGTAAAAAATGTTCGTCATCATTGATCATTCCAATGAGTTTTTGATGATGCTTCATGCTTGTGACGGACCTTTAAGGTCGGTCACTAATGTTGCATATGGTGACGGTCTTTAAAAAATGTTGTTGTAAGTGCATATAGTGATGGTCCTTTAAGGTTTGTCACCAAAGCCATTTTCAATGACACTTTTGGTAAGGGTCATTAAAGGCCTGTTACTGATTCTCTCTTTGGTGAAACTTTTGGTGAGGGTCATTAAAGGCCCATCAATAATTCTCTCTTTGGTGACACTTCTAGTGATGATTTTTACTGGGAAATCTAGTGTCTATGCAGAGCTGCTAGTCCCACTAAGATGGGTAGCTATCTTAGAAACAAACAAACTAAAGCCACTTTCGTTTTCCTTTATGATAAGTAGATAGGAGAAGAGCGAAGAATGCCAACCTTAATATTTTTCTTAGTTCCTTGCTTTTTCCTTCTCCCCTCTAATAGATCTTTGCCACTCCTTCCTTGATTACCCCGCTTCAAAGAGTACCTGTAAAGTCAAAGCAGCATAATACCTTCAAAGTACAGAGATATATAATCATAAACAATATAGGACTAGATATATATTGACCACACAAATGAATATATCATCAAACATACAACAATATGGAGGAAAACTTGAATAACTTTATTGATATAAAGATTAGAAGATAGGATTACAACCCATTGATCTGACCCAGCATCATCCTCCCAGCATGAAAGCCCTTCTTCACCTCATGAAAATATTAGATCACCCAACACTATGATGTTCCACCAAGAAACCAACAACACTTCCTTATAAGATACAAAATTCCAACCTTTGGATCTCTGGGATGAGGGATCCATATATAGATGTTTGCAGGGGGTGAGTAAGCTTCTAGGATTTTGATTAGTGTCCTCTCTCTGATAGTTCTTGGTTCCACTTGGAGATTCATGATCTCTTACTCATCCCTGGGCAAATTCAGAGAGGCAAGTGTCACAGGAGAAGTTTCTGGAAGATTCCATGATCACCCACCTTGCAAAATGTCTCTGCCATTTGTCTACTCTCACCCATCACATCCTACAGAAGGGTTTTTCAGTGTGCATCACAGTTTTTTCATGTGGCAGGTGAGATGCATTGCACCCTTAGCACTGGGCAGTCTGTATGGTCTAGTTTTCACCAGTTCTGAGTAGTTTTCTGTGGAGAAATTCTAGGAGATGATGTAATCAGCTGACCTTGTTCTTTTAGGGTGTGAAACAACACTTTTAGGGACTCATAAGCCCTTGGTTTATGGACATATATGATTGCGGTTGCAGTGCCCAAATATGTCTATAACAGTTGCTCCCTAAAGAATGAGGTCGAAAATATTTTGTCGTCGGGTGAAATGCTTTATCATGAGGATCTGAGGTTTTTCGAACTAGAAGACAACCTGTAATAAGGTACAATATAATATATTATCTTCATAATATTTTCATGATCTAGCTGAGGTGGGAATTCCCATGCTCAGCTTTATAAATTCATTTTCATGTACATAGACAGACAACCGTTTGTATGGCAGACTCATGATTTTGATAGAGTCATCATCCTTTGATTTGGATGATCATCTTTGCAGCAAAGATGTACATTTGATGTCTTTATTTTCCTAAATATATCGCAGCTTAGATGGATGAAACTAGATTCGGGGACTTCAAACTCATCTAATCTTCGCCCGAATTAAAATTCAATCCATGTGAAAAGATGTTCTGGAGTCGAACATGGAAAGAAATCGCCTGATTACCAGCCAATGATGTAAGTTGTTAACAGGTGCGAGAGGAATCATCGATAATGATGATGACCCTCAAGGTATGACAGTACAATTCACTTGGTGTGAAAAAGGGACTTGGCATCCAACACCACGCAAAATCTTTCAGTTGAATGCCATTGATGTAAACCTGTCTTTAGAAGTGAGAAACTTGCCATTGAGGCAAACAAGCTTTAAAGTACTAAAAGGGTTGTTCCTAGGTCAACTTCTTGGATAATGAGTTGTTGTCAACAAGAGGTGACCCATTGTAGGAGGGCCTTAATGAATCCCACATCTACGACATGGAACGGAGCAAATGATTTTGTGGAGGTGAAAACGATCTGATGATACAGGGTTCAGGGTGGTGGTCATGAAAGAATGAAGCGTGAAGGTATTGCAGTGGATGAGACACAAGCTGGGTGAATTCTCTGAGCGACTTCTCTTGAAAATATCGGCAACACTAAAATGGATTGGTAGCGTTAACCCAAAGATGGATGATATGATGACCAATGGTGATATGACCGATGAACAGAATAACCCAACCCAACTCAATCACGGCGATGGAGTAAAAGTGTCATGTTCAAGAGCGACTTGCTACCAATAAAGTTTCTTCAAGTTTTCTTCCCAAATTTTCCCGAGTCATTGCTAACCAATACCTCTTTATTTTTATCAAGCTTGAGGAGGATAACATATGCTTGTTCTATAATTTTCCCTTCGCGAAAAATCGTCGCTATGTTTTAACGAGCCTAGCGACAGTGAAACTTGTTCTTGTCCGCATGGACAAGTTTGTCGCTATTGCTTTAACGAGTTTAACGACAAAGACAACTTGGTCCTTTTTCAATTTTAGAGAGTCTGAAAAGGGACGGGAAGGAAACTCCAATAATACTTTTTCATCATATAATCCCTTAAGTATGAAAAAGTATAAAATAATAAGAAAGGGATGAATTTTTTATAATTTTGACGAGATGAACAAGACAAGCGCTCAATCTTTTTGTGTAATAATCCCTCAGGTCCAAAAATACTAAAATCTAGAGGAGGGATAGCACTTCTGATAGCTTTAACGAGCTGGAGAGGCCAATTTCTCGACAATATTTTCATATTTTATTATTTAGATGAAAAGAGCTTAAAGGAGACTCGTTTTTTAGGAACGAGTGATTTTTTCGAGTAGCAACTGGTTCTAGGCAAGGTTTGGAATCTTCCAATAACGGCAGTGTTACAAGGATGGTTAATAGAATCACTCGTCGCAGTTGTTCCTCAAAAGGGTAAACAATCAAATGGAGGCGTATGATTGGCTAAAATAGAGTGGAGGTGATGGTAAGAACACGACCAAGGCTCAAAAACTAATGATAATGCATTCACAATGGTTATTTACTAGAGATTGGTTCAATTTTCAATGAGCTTAAACTTTGGTGGAACATGTGCTCATTGCTTAGGTTTAATTTTTAACGAACTTGAACTTTGCATAAAACTACTTGTGCCAGTCGTATAATAAGTATGTCTCATCGATAGGTTCAATTTTTAGGGAGCTTGCACCATTCGAAACTTTGCTCCGAATCCTTTCTTTATGTAAGCTAGGAACGACCAATCCTATGAGTTTAAAGAGTTAAGAATCTACAAACTAAGAAAATAAATGGTCTTTATTCACTTCCACACGAAAAGGTTTGCATGCCCCCAGGTATAATGAAGTAGAGTCTCTAGGTTACCTTATAATTTGCAAACAAAGCACTTGCTCTATCAAGAAAGGCATACCTTTTAACATATAAAGTAGAGTTTCTAGGTTACCCTTCAATTTGCAAACAAAGCATTTTCTCTATCAGGAAAGGCATACCTTTTGACAGAGGTATCTTATTCCAGTCTAATCCCATTTTCCTAAACAGATGGGTGTGTTAGACTAGTCATATTCCTACGTGGAAACCCACCTTATCCCTAGGGTTCTTTTTCCGAAGCAGACCAGTGTTAGGATATTCCGACACATAGGAATAGTTAAGTATAACTTGGTCTAGTATAGAGTTAGGTAAAGTGTGTTTCTTTACTATGTAGATTTGTAACTTACAATCTGACGGTCACGATATGTAGTGATCTGATGGTTCATTCTCTCCTCGATATTACTGACACTTGATTTGTGGCTTAACACCCGATTGGTCCATGAATTCTATTTAAAGCGCATGGCGGGTCATTTGTTGGTTAACCGTTCACGGGAGAAGCTTATGTAAATTTTCATTCTTTTATTAATAAATTGCCTGAAGTGGCCGCGTTGGCT
>APFE031336500.1:0-13108 GCA_000404065.3 Pinus taeda | reverse complement strand
CTTTGAGGGTTTTAACCACATCAAAATACTGGTGTATTGATCTATGATCTGTTTGTGAGCGGTGTCCTTTGGTGTTCTGTCTGAGGAACTTACATTGTAAATTCCTACAACCAGGGTGCATGCCCCCTGGGTTTCAGTCATATTCACCGAATTACTCGCGCTCATCAGGTGGATGGACTAGAGATTGATGAGACATTGCTTGTGTGAAAAGACGAGTTAGGGATGGCATTCAACTATTAGCTATGTGTGAGCCAGGGAATGAAAGCTAGTCTACGAGCTGGACCACTCTACCTTCATGCGGAAAACACATTACTTGAAAGAGTGAGAAGATAGTGGCTCCCATGCTATAAATGTAGTCTAGCCCAAGGAGTAGATTGTAATCTAGAGGTCCTTGGACTACCATTACATTCAGATAAATGGTTTTCCCTCTCAAAGTTATAGGAAATTTGGAAGGATCCCTAACGGTCGACTGGTTCCTTTGTCGAAGCCTGTCAAATTTTGCATCTCAGGCAGAAGTGATGGCGAACTAATTGCCTTCCAAGCAGTTGAGGAAAGGATACTCACATAAGCCCCTTCATCTATGATAATACTGACCATGACCATTCTGTAAGCTTGTACATTATTCGGAACGACACATTAGACGGTAGACGAGGTCTGCCTAGTAGATTCTAATCGAAGGAAACGACTAGGTTGCTCGGAGGTGGGTCTGAATAAATGGTTGGATACGACTCTAATGAACTTCCTTCCTGCAATAAAAGAATGGGTAGATTTCCCCCATGTTCATCGGAGTCTGTGTTTATGAAAAGAATTTGAACGGTGTCATTCTCATTCTCTTTGGTGACTGTATCATCTGAAGATGGACCTTTCGAAGACAAGACTGAGTCGACTACCGTCTCAACCCGATGACTTTGGTTTGGTGTGGATTCAAAGGGTTTATCTTCAATGATAGGTGCTTTGACTGACAACAAAGTTGTGTTAGTCGGGTTTTCAATTAGCGATGGAATCGGAAAGAGTTTCTTGTATCTAGGAGGAAGTTGTAGTGGTGAAGCAGGACGGTTATCCAAGACTATTTTAGCTTCATCTGGGAAGGGACAATGGTGGACGGCATGATTGCCTTCACTCAGTCTACAAGGAAATCTATATCTTCCTTTCTGTCCAGAGACTTCGTTTTCACTAGTTGACGTGTACTCTCAACCTGATCGTCAGAGGTTGATGACATTGGATTGTGCAAACGAGGAGACCAGTCCCTTAAGATCTGAGGGATGCAAGGACAATCTCGATGATAGTGGTCTCCTTTGCAAATGACACATGGATATTTATGTTTGGACAGTGTAGTGTGTGGATTTTTGCTAGATGATGCATGATTTCCCCTTTTTTCCTTCGGCTCCTTCTTCTTCTTCTTCTCCTTCTCCTTGCTTTTCTTCTTCTTCTCAGTTACTTGGTTTTTAGCTTTACCAGCTTCACTAAGAAAAGAGGAAGGAGGGGAGGGAGAAACAAGTGGAGTAGAAGTGTTATAGACATATTTGGGCACTACAACCCCAATCACATATTTCCATAAACCAAGGGCTTCTAAGTCCCTAAAAGTGTTGTTTCATTCCCTAAAGGAACAAGGTCAGCTAATTACATCATCTCCCAGAAGTTCTCCACAGAAAACTGCTCAGAACTGGTCAAACCTGGACCATACAGATTGCCCAGTGCTAAGGGTGTGATGCATCTCACCTGATCAATTTAAAAAGTGCAATTCATACTGGAAATCCCTTCTATAGGGTGTGATGGGCGAGAGTAGACAAATGGTAGAGACAGTTTGCAAGTTGGATGATCATGGAATCTTCCAGAAATTTCTCCTGTGACACTTGCCTCTCTGAATTCGCCCAGGGATGAGTAAGAGATCATCAATCTCCAAGTGGAATCAAGAACTATCAGGGAGAAGACACTAATCAAAATCCCATAAGCTGACTCACCCTCTTACAATCATATATATATGGATCCCTCATCCCAGAGATCCAGAGGCTAGAATCTTGTATCTTGTAAGGAAGGGTTGTTGGTTTCCTGGTGGAAGATCATAGTGTTGGGTGGTCTAAGCTTTTCATGAGGTGAAGAAGGGCTTTCATGCTGCGAGGATGGCGCTGGGTCAGATCAATGGGTTGTAATCCTCTCTTATAATCTTTATATCAATAAAGTTATTCAAGTTTTCCTCCACATTCTTCTATATTTGCTAATATATGCATGTGTGTGGTCAATATACATCTGGTCCTCTATTGTTTACGATTGTAGATCTCTGCACTTTGAAAGTATTATGCTACTTTGACTTTATAGGTACTCTTTGAAGCGGAGTGGTCAAGGGAGGAGCGACAAAGATCCGTCAAAGGGGGAGAAGGAACAAGTAGAGAACGAAGCGAAAGATCGAGGTTGGTATTCTTTGCTCCTCTCCTATCTATTTCTCGTAAAGGAAAGCGAAAGTAACTTTAATCTGTTTGTTTCTAAGATAGCTACCCGTCTTAGTGGGACTAGCATCTCTGCATAGACACTAGATTTCCCGATAACAATTTTTCGGCGACAGACCTCCATTAATTGAGGGACTTTATTATTTTTGGTTGTATCAAAATATTAAGTTTTTCACCGGCTAGAAGGATATGACAACCATTGAACTACAACTATAATTACCGTAGAAATAATGGGCATTTGTGGAATTCTATCATAGGCTTGATGTTAGTTTTTCTAAACTGTCGTTAAGCGTTTTGTGGAGTTTTTCATATACATAATCTTATTCGGTGGTTTATAAATATATTATGATGGTCATCCCATTTTACATTCTCTCTTAATCATGTTCATGAAGGTTTGTGATCAAGGTTTGATCCCTCAATCTTGGATTGGCCTTCTGTAACCCTACATTCAACTCACAGTTGTTTAATGTTTGACTTTTATGTCTAATTTATTACTATCTTTGTTTTTCCCCGCTACGGTTTAAGATTGGCAATCTTTGTATGTTTAAGATAAAGTTTAACTTGGGTAATTGGCTCATGGGGGTTCTCTTAGAACTCGACTGAGAACCATACAAACCCTCGCATGTTATCTTTTGTTTAATGTTTGAATGGAATTTCAAGGTTTTTGTCCTTCTTGTATGCTTTCTTGATATGGTTACATAGAGAAGTACTTATGGATTTACATAGATCGACATATTGCATACTCTGGTTCAATTATTCTGTGAGATCTTAAACTCCAGTAGGACAATTTATATTCAGAAAATAAAAGGGATATTTACTCTTCAACTGTAATTCATTCATTTATTTGGTCCTTAAAACAACTTAGGTATTATATTATTGTGGGTGAAGGTAAAATACTATTATCACTCCTTTTATGCAATGATTGTCTGCAAACATTTGAAAGTACTGAAAATGTAATAGAAGACAGTATGCCTATTAATATCAAGTGACAGAGTCTCATTAATATTTAATTAACATGTTAACTTGTTCATTGTGTAAAAAGAAGACAAATAATCTTTTCTGATTGGTGATTATCAAAAATAGAAGAACTACTTATCTGTTTTCCTGCTTGATTGTGAGCATGTACGTGTTTCCTCTATTTTGGAAGGTCTCATCACCGAACCACAAATCTGGAAATTACGTCCAGAATCCCCCTCCGAGTTCTTCCAACTCCTAACAATGAATAAAATAGTCTAGTACCTTGGGAATCAGGAATATGTCCAACCTCAAGTCTCGTACCCCTGGTTATTATCACAATTCTTTCCTACTATCTAACTCGTCCAACTCCAGGAAAGCTAACCACAACATAGTCCCTTCCTCCTTTTTTCCAACCTCCTTAGGGTTTTGTCATTTTCCTTTTGAAGAAAAAGATGGGAAACTACTTGTAATTATTTTAGGAGTTATTTAACTGATTCTTCAGTTCTTTTAGAAACTGATCAAATTCTTTTAATTAATAATTAACAAAATATGTTCTGTCTTTTCAGCCTAATTCTTTTAACAATCCAGGTTAAAACGTAAATAAAATTGACAATAATAAGTAAAACTTGGTAATAAGTAAATGGTGCATCAGTGGGTGTTACACCACGACAGTGTGAACCATTTTACCATACATCACCATGCTACTTGTTTTAGTATCCATGACTACTAATTATTTTTAATTATTTATTTATTAACAATTATGTCGGTGTTGTATGTTATGTTGTCCCTATGTTTTTTATGCGTGACTATAAAGGGTAAGTAGATATTTGAAATTAGTGGAGAAGTAGTTAAGTTATCTCAAATTAGTCAAGAAGTAGTTTTATCATGAACAAAATTCCACTGTATAACATCACATTTTACTATATAATTTTTAACTCCATAATTTTAACATACCATCCAACACTACAAAAGTCAACTTATGACATGTGTTCTTTGGATATAGCTTTAAATTAATTTAAAATAATTACAAATGGCATTGCTTCCCTCTCCCATTCGCTCGAGCCATAGATTATTTCTCCTTTGCAGTAAACCCCCACTTTATTTGATGTGTCTCTACACCCAACCAAATATATACGTAAAATAATTTAAGCAATGTCCACCCACTTCAAAACTTTTTCCACTTGAACAAAGAGTGATCTAAGGGGTCAAACATCCCTGATCATCACTATGCTAGCTAAGAATGACATCAACCAAACCAAGTTAAACCAATCTATATTTAGTGTTTAGACAAATAATATATTGGCATATTCACTCATTAAATCCCATACCTCCATTATTAATAGTAAACAAAAGTCAATAAACCTCTTTCCATTAAAAAATAATAAACAAAGTCAACAAATCTCTTTCCACCTAAAAATAACAAACAAAAATTAGCAAACCTCCTTCAACCTAAAGTTCACATATATACGCCTAAAATAATAAACAAAAGTAAAAAAACCTCCTTCCAACTAAAAATAATAAACGAAAGTCAACAAACCTCCTTCCACCTAAAGTTCACATATATACACCTATCCGCGAATTACATCAAACCTCCTTCCACCTAAAGTTCACATATATATGCCTATCAACAAATTACATTAAAATATGGGATGATTCCTTCCACATAAAGTTCACATATATACGCCTATCGGGGAATTACATTAAAATATAGGATGATAAAGAGTTAAAGGGAAAAATGAAAGTAAGATGAAATAGCTCTATATTGACTAATGTAAAGAAGAAAAGTAATCTTAAAATAAGAACAAATTTTCATCAGCTTTAAAGTAAAATTGGACATTTTCCAATCCCCAAAACACCATGGGATGAAAGAATTTTTCACGTTTTCACCACTAAGAGGGTTGAAATTGAAAAACATTTTTTCTTAAATTGTCCACCATATACTCACATTGAATCTAAATTTCAAAATATTCATCACACAAACCACCTACTTAGCCTTTTAATTCAACAAAATTATAAGCTTTGAACACTTCTCTTAATACTTTTGAGCATATACATAAAATACTATTTTTTTTGAATAATTTCTTACATTCTTAAAATATGATAAACCATTATGATTTTAATCAATGTTAATTATTATCATCAATAAAATTGTCAATTTGTCTCATTAAATTTATATAATGCGAAGGTTTTAAAACCTTTTAAGAATACTAATTTATATGTTAATTATTATCATCAATAAAATTGTCAATTTGACTCATTAAATTTATAATGTGAAGGTTTTAAAATCTTCTAAGAATACTAATTTATTTTTATACATTGAAAAATAAAACTTAAATAAAAACATTGCCATTTTATAAAAAAGGGGATGAATTAGAATGTGTAGCATATTATATCAATCCAACTTATACATCCTACAATATTGAAAGAAAAATATTTATTTATACAAGGAATATCTCTAAATTTTATATGACAAATATAACTTTTTTATACTTAAATGATTAAATATTGAGTTGATAAAGTATTATAATAAATATTGAATATGAGTTCAATATGTTATAGATGGGTCTTGAATGTGATAAGAAGATAACAATATTCTTAACTATACACAATAAACCCCATTTTCATTAAAACAAAATAATTATTACTAATAATATTTATTTATTTATAATTTAAAATATTAAAAAAAGATATATAATTTCTTTATATTGACTAATGTAAAAAAGAAAAATAATTTTAAATGAGAATAATTTTTTATGTACTTTAAAATGAAATTTGACATTTTCCAATCCCTAAAACACCATGGGATGAAATATTTTTCACATTTTCACTACTCAGATGGTTGAAAATGAAAAACATTTTTTCTCAAATTTTCCACCATATACTCACATTAAATCTAAATTTCAAAATATTCATCACACTACCCATATTCTTATTATATCAATCCAACTTATTTTTAATACATAAATCTTAAATACGTTAATAAAAATATTCCTTTATATAATGAATATCTTTAAATTTTATATAACAAATATACCTGTTTTGATGTACTTAAATGATTAGATATTAAAGGTTAATAATAAATCTTAAATATGAGTAAAATATGTTATAAGTGGGTGAAAGAGTATTAAAATACCCAAGCATCAGAGTGCAAAGCTAAACAATGCTTTGATCACAAGTTGAAGAATGAAGAGAAAACACACTTCATTGCTTAAGAAAATGAGTTACACATGAGCCTAATTTATAGGAACAATAGGGGCTTCTAATGATAGCTAGAAGATAAGACCAATGACTAACACTGACAACGCAACTGATAAGATTGCTACATAAGCTTACAAGTTTCAATACTTATTGGAATTCTAACACCCCCCATAAGTGAAACATAGGGAGCAAAATAAAGAAAAAATAACACAAAGAATGGGTCCTGACAACTTAGCCTTTTTAGGTACCCACGTACGACATTTCATAAGAAAGAAAGAAGGAAAGAAAATGAAGAGATAAAGGAAGGAGGACTCAAGATGACCCCCAATGATAACTTCCTTTACTCCAAACATATGTCATAACTAAAGAAACCTTGGTGATGCCAAGCCAAGGAATTTGTAAAAATATTTGCTATTTGTTCTTCAATCAGTATATATTCGAGGTTGAGAACACCATATTGAATAAGTAGGAGAATGAAGTGCATGTGAATCTCAACGTGTTTTGTCCATTGATGGTCCACAATATTGCTAGAAATTTGTATTTCACTTTGATTTTCACACCATAAGAGAGTAGGTTGATCATGCTAAATGCCAAACTCAAGCAATAATTGCTGCAACCAAATAACTTCTTGACTTGCGAGAACTACAAGTCTATACTCATATTTTGCCATAGATAATGCAATTGCTGACTATTTATTTAGGACCAAGTAATAGGAGTAGATACAAGACATAAAACAAATCCATAGGTGGACTTCCGATCATCCACTAATCCATCCCAATCAGATTAGCGAAACATACAAGCTCAAGAGAACCAGCAATAACTGAATGCCAAAATTGGAAGTTCCTTAAATATACCTGAGAATCTGATTTGCTGCTTTCTAGTGACTCTGATGAGGATTCTGAGAAAATCTAGAGACCAACCCAACTGCATAGACAATGTCAGGTTGAGTGTGTGTCAAATAAAATAGACTGCCAACAAGTTGGTAATACAATGTAAGATCCACCCTAGGAGTGGTGCAACTAGCAGTAAGCATAACATCTGAATCTATTTTCCAATTTGTAATAATTTCCACACCATTATGAAAAATAAATATGTGAAAAAAATAGAACATTAACAAATTCACATCAAGAAAGAAAAATAATAATGGAAAAGAAGAAAACTTCAACTCCCTACATTGTTGCAACAAACATATTACATACAGATTCGACAGGGGTAACTATATTAACAATATAATTGCTACTAAGAAAGGACTGCCCTATTCACCAACACGGTCTCCCAAATTGTCAATCATTTCAGGAAATTATTCATTCCTACAGTTGTTGTCAACATCCAAAACTGAATTTCTTTCATTGTTTTAAGACAAAACACCATTGTTGTTCATATGAAAACTCTCTTTCCAAACACAATGTTCCCAAAGAAGATGAAAGTTAATAAAGCTTAAAAAAATATAATTTCTTTCACATCATCAACATTAAACAAAACAACAATCAAAACAAAATATTCACTGCAAAAAACCAGTCCTCTTTTCATACTTACGATTTACAGCTCCTCCTTCATGGTTTCTAAAGCTATTTTTTTCATTGTTACACATCTCTTCTCTGTGCTTTAATGACTATCTTATTTTGTTGATACCATTTCCATTGGTATTGATCGATCATTGTCGTGTAGTAGCAAAGCGAGGTCTTTTTGCACCACTCTCACTTCTCAATTTAGTTAACATTTCTATCTAACAAAACCATAGAGAATAAATATTTGGAAAATTATTTTTCCCACAACAAACTTGGAACACATGGAAAATTGATCACCTTACACATAATTGATACAATAACAACTTCTACCAATTATGAATTCATACCAATAAAACCTTTCTTCCCAATAAGTAGGAAACCCTTTCGTTTTTTACAAATTGAAAAACATAAAGAAATACAAACCACATTCCAAATTTAGCATACTATGTCCTCAGTAAAAATTGAAAATGTGAATTACAATGACCTTAAAATCATTAAAAACATTAAACATATAAAGGGTCTACAACATTCTCAGAAAACAAACATGTTCAAGCTTAAAGACTAATTCAATACATCCACAAGTATTGGAGTTATGTCAATAATAGAATCTGCATTCAGAATAAGTGAAAAAACATTTCCATTTTGAATGAGATCATCAAAATGTTCAACCATGTCTAGACAGAAGCATGAGGCTACGAACCACATTCCAAATTTAGCCTAGCTATTTCCTCAGTATAACTTCAAAAACTGAACTACAATGGTCTTCAAAAACATTAAACATACATAGGGTCTTTAGCAATATCAAAAAACAATAATAACCTCCAAGCCTCAAAGGCTAATTCAATACATCCCTAGGTAGTTGAGGTATGTCAACAATAGAATTTGCATTTTGAATAAGCAAAAAAACATTTCCATTTTCAATCACATCATCAAAATCTTCAACCGTTTGTAGATAGAAATATGAGGCTTCAAGCACATACAATCCATCAACAATTGTTGTTTTGCACAATCCAATCATTAAATCATACCAAAAGCAACAATTTTGTTGGAAACAAAGGAAAACTTCCCTTTTGTACTGCAAAGAAAAAGAAAAAAACGTATCAATCACAATAGCCACAACATTGATTCATTATTTTAATGTCAAAATTGATTAGGAAAGCAATCCGTTTTCATCCTTACTTGGTTTCTATACACTTCAATATTACACTAAATAAATTAAAACTGTGCAACTTAAAACTTGTTAATTAAAAAAAAACACATTCTAGTAAAAATTCCAAATTCATTAGTAACCACTAAAATTTAACATTTAAAATTTTAACAAAATTAGGCACTCAACTTTATAATTCATAAAACTTCAAATTGAAAAACGATAGAATTTTAAATTCTTCTCACAAGAGAAGCTCTAAACTATTCATATATTCCATACATATATGTTATCAAACCATTATGTAATGAACTCATACAAATTCAATTAAGTAGTATAAAATAGTTGGAGGGGTCTTTTGTAAATATATTTCATAGTAAAAATATAATAATGAGCTCCAAGTCACAATTGAAATAAATAACCAACAAAAAATATATATTTCTTAAAAAAAAAATGATATTAATTTAAAAAAAAAATTAAACTAATTTAAAAATAAATATTAACATTTATTTATAATAAAAAATTAATTATTATATTTCTAGTTGATTGGAGATTTATGTGGTGTGGTTTTTGAGATAGTGAGTTCAGATATTCCACAGTGTGCATTTTTATGTCCATGTTAACAAGACTCATCCTCTTGACTAAATCTACAAAGAAGAGAATTAAAGCTATATATATGATATGTTGTGCTGCGAAGATGAGGAGCTGACTAGTTCAAGGTGAATAATTACTTTTTATTAAACTCTATATTTCGAGTCTAGAACAAGACTCATCCTCATGACTGAATCTACAAAGAAGAGAAATAAAGTTATATATATATCCTCATGACCAGATCTACAGAAAAGAGAAATAAAGCTATATATATGATATCTTATGATGTGAAGATGAAGAGCGGACCAGTTCAAAGTGAATAATTACTTTTTATTAAACATAATTTATTTAGACATATTTTTATTCTAATTCATTATTTATTAAGATTGATATATATTTCTTAATGTAAGTTATATTATAATTATTACTTATTTAATGTAGATCTTGATATTACACTATACACTTCAATATTACACTAAATAAATTATCACTATCTCAAATATTTCTAGATATCAAAAGTATTTTATAATATAAATGATATAATAATTGATTAATTTTCAATATTAAAATGATATTTTAATAATTTGGAATTTATATTTTTATTAAATTTAATATTTCATATATTTATAATATTTTAAAAATAATGCTTAAAAAATTAAGCCATCACTTTCCTCAGGTTATAAGCCGGGGTCACCATTCGTTTTCATTTATTTAAATAAGAGAGTAAAATTCATAAAACTTTAACAATGATAAAATTTTAAATTCTTCTCGCAATAAACTTTTAAACTATCTATATATGCCATAAATATATGTTATCAAAGCATTATGTAATGAACCAATAAAAAATTAATTACATGGTATAAAATAGCTGGAGGCAGGGTTGGAATTTGACGGGCAAAATGTCCGTCACAAGGCATTTTGACCGTATTTCACGTTTAAAAATTTTTAAAAGCCGTTTTTTGTGATGGGCTTTCAAAGTTCTAGAACGTATTTTTTACTGTTCACTTTTTTGCAAAAACGTCATTACTACCCTCTCAAACAACAATCTTATAAAGAAGTGCAGTAATATTTGGAATTCTCTAATATTTGTTTTTATTGAAATAAATTAATTTCATGTTATTTAAAGTTATAGGTGTATGTTATTTAAAGTTATAGGTATATATTTGATAGCAGTAATATATTATATTGAATGATTAATAATTAAGTACCGTAATATTTGGAATTTATATTATAATATTTGTTTTTATTTAAATAAATTAAATTTATATTGTTTATATTTAAATAAATTAAGTTTATTGGGTTTATTGCCGCATGTATGATATACATGGGCTTTACATGTACTGAAGGGAGGTCGGCCATGAATAAGCAACCCCCTTAACATGAGGAGGGAAACGTATATATATATGAGTGAAGGAAGAACTCATTTCACTCATCGACTTTCCCTTGAAGAGCTCTTCGCATAAGAGACAAGGGAAGTGCGAACTTACGAGATCTCTCCAGAACCATGTCTACAAGCCTCATAGGTGTCGTGGAATATAACTGGACTCAATCTCATTTGCCAGATTCGTCCCTCTCATTCCAAGTAGCAGGTCAAACCGCTGATGGTTGGAAGCTCTGCAACAAAAGGACACGTTGGGTCACTTCGCGAGGTAACTTATTAAGGTATAACGATGAACTATCGAGGTTTTATTTGATCTAAGGAAACCCTAATAACATATGGCTCTGTCAGGTATCCTGTGCATTCCATTGCTCGATAACCTCTATCAGGTAATTTACTCTCTGCTCACGATTTTACTGCTAATTTTTTCCTTCCGATTTGATTTCTGTGTCTAATCTAGTGCGTCTCTGGTTCGCAGGTATTTCAGGTTGTTGTATTACTATTCGTGTTTCAAGGGAGATTCAAAATGAAAACATTGTCTTATATCAGTTGATGCGTTTGATTTTCAGGTCGGTACTATTTCATGTTGATCCTGAAGCTTGTTTTTTCAGACTACACTACAGGCCTCGTTACTTGAGGGACAGTGCCATTTTAGTGTATTAGGATCTTTTAGGGTTTTAACGTGGGATAGAAAGTTACGGCTACACTTGTTTTACTGTAGTTTTTGTGGGTAAATGAAAAAATCCGTCATAAACACGATGCTATCAACTTTGGATTGTGGATAAGGGCTTTTGTGGAGTTATATAGATACATAATTTTTAACTTAATGTCCTATATATTTATCTCGTGGTCATACTTTTTTCAATAGTTCGTTGTTTCATATTTCTGAAATTTTTGTTGCGGCTAGGGTTTGATTGTAAATTGTTGGCTTTAAATGATAATTTAAATATATGAAATGGAAAACCATCAAGCTTTTTACCTTGGACTGATTATATACTTTAAATGAGCAAATTTCAAATGTTCAACACTTTTTATTGAAACCTCCACAATTGAGTTTTTTCAAATTTCGGTTTTTTCCTTACGATAAATATATGAAAGTTTTCAACATAATTATTTATTGAATGATAATTTTTTAATCAAAACTTTATTAGTGAAGGGTTAATTTATTATGAGAACATCACTCTTGAAGGGCAAAATTTTTAATATAAAGTTTCTTGACGGGAAGCATAAGGACCCAAAACGTCAAAAAAAAATTGTATGACGGGTAAAGAGAAATCCAAATTCCTACCCTAGCTGGAGGGGTTTTTTGTTAAGATATTTTACAGTAAAAATATAATAATTAGCTCTATGTTACAATTGAAATAAATAAGACTAAGCATCATGTCTGCATAGAGGAGGCCAAAGTCATTGCTAGGGTGGATCGGTTTCATCATCGCAAGTTAAGGGAAGCTATTGAAATTGAGCGAAGACCCATCAATCTCAACAGAGATGATGGGTGGAAGGTAAGTAGAAGTTGGATCCCTGCCCTATCGTCTTAGGGTTTCTTCCTCCCCCCCCCCTCTGTTCATCCTGGGTGCTTTCTTTGTGTGTGTTTGGTTTAGTCCTTTCGAGCATATAATTATATATCGCTGGCAGCATTATGTTCTTCCCTATTTTTTTGGGTTCCTCCAGTCTCTTTTTATGATTATCATCTTTTTAAGTATTAATCTAATTTATTTTTATGTAGATTTTATCTCTGATAAGGTCATTTTCCAGTTTTAGTAGTTTATTATTTAATTCATTATGTTATTATTATTAGTACATTTAAATCATGATGTATTCTTGGGTCTAATCTTATTTATATTTTATTTGTGATAGCTACCAAAACCAATGGGCATAATGATAGCTT
>APFE031336482.1:0-12615 GCA_000404065.3 Pinus taeda | reverse complement strand
CCATTTTGATATAATGGATATATTCATGAGCCTACTTTGATCATATGTTGTCTTCTATCTATATTCTAATGCTGTGTGTTTGGAAACATGAATGAAAATCTTTAAAATTATGTGTTACAACGACCGAGTCATTGAAATCGCATTGGCCGAGTCAATACCGAATCGGAGTCGGAGTCGGAGTCGACCCTCGTCCGAGTCGGAGTCGGAGTCGGAGTCGGAGTCGGAGTTTTAAAACATTGTTCTACGCCCATTCATCCACGTGTATAAAGCTAGCTACTTCAGCTCCTACGCAGATCAGATTTGGCAGCGAACAACAGTTTAGAGGCAGCCCATACGCACAGTTCACAACAGTTACACATCAATCCTCAAGCATCAATGCTAGCAGAATTTTCGATATATACGCAGGCCTAATTTGGAGAATACGCAGAGGATATTTTGCTGGCAATTTGACAGAGAATTTACAGGAGTTATAAAGGAGACTTGTCCCACTTACTGCCACCTTCAGCGTTTGACATAAGTCTTCATCAAGTAACTAAGCCACTTGGCATTTGACTTGCTAGCATTGGGATCTTCACCCTTACACTTGTCACTTGCACTCACATTGGGATTGGCTCCCATTTGCCTATTTAAATGAGCTTTGGCTATCATCTGGGGATCATTGAACGAGATGTTGGGCTTGCGGGGCCTCTAATGGATTTTGTATTCATATTTCATATAAATAAATAAAAGTCTTTGGGGTTACTAGCTTCTCTTGTGGTGCATTCTTTGGTTAATGAGGTATACCTGTGTCATTTGATGTTATTATTCATTTGATTTTACATTGCTATCTAGTTGTTTTTTTTGTGCATTTGCCTGAGGGCATTATTGTCTAGGGAGGAGAGATTTGCAGCTATCTCAAATCTCCTTTGAGCTTGGTATATTGTGAACTCTTGTCGTAGCTTGTTATTTTCGGTTGAATGACAAGCTCAACTTGGTCTCTATATGCCAAGTCTCTTTTGCACTAACAATTGGTTTACAAGCATTCTTGTGTTCAAAGGATAGGTTTCCAACTCTATTGGAGTGTGAGGACTTCTTCAGTTGGAATAGTCACCTCCAAGGATATCAAAAATCCCACAAGTTGTTCAAGCCAACAATCTCATAAGACATCAAGAGATTTATTTAAGAGGGGGTTTCATGAGCCCTTTGCTTATTTTCGATCTTGAAAAAATATCATATATTTTCTTTTCTCATTTGTGTGTGTATTGGTTTTATCTAGCATTTGAGGCCCTATTTCTTTTGCATGCTAACTCTTTTGCTTGCTTTCCTATAGGTGTTCTTGGAGGAAATTCAAGTTTGAAGAAAGAAAGTTGAAGCATAAGCTAAGTAACCCTTTTTCCATTTGGAAACCCAAGTCCAAGGTTATTTGGGCTTTCATTTGAAAGCATTTCACTTCATTCTAAGCAAAAAAAAAAAAACAATTTCATTTCCTAAAGAGTAACACTTTGAAGGCACTGGTTATTTATGTATTTCATGCTTATCTTATGTGTTTATGGTTATTGCTCATATCAGGTTTGCTTATAAATTTTAAATAAATAATCTGTTCAACTCTAACAATTCTCCTATAAACTCACATCTTTTTTTAACTTAACTTTTCATTAGGGACCACCCCCCTTAGCTAGCCTAGGAGATAGCTCAAACGGAGAGAGTCGGGATTAGTGTGACAGCCCTTCTCTGAGTTCCCTGCCACCAACCACATCTTATGGAGTTAAAGGCTTTTCTCACTGACTTGTAGGTAGGTGTAGGCGGCAGGGTCAACAGGTTCAACTTGAGGTTTGAATTCGATCAGGTTCAACCTTTGGGTTCGGATTTCAGTTTGGTGAACCTGAACGAATTTGAATTTTTTTTGGGGGTTTGCCGAATTTTGAACCTCAAGATTCAAATTCGGCGAACCTTGTGACATTGTTGTTAAGAACACTCACTACATTATATATTAGGCTTTAGCATATGTTGAAGACCAAATTCTCCACATTATACAATGAGAAGAATCTCAAAATAATCCATTCCCAGGGACTTCCCTACAAGCACAAAGTTGAATCTCTTACTCCAGCTTGCATGCCATTAAAATTTGATATATGATAATCTAGTTCGTTACCCCTCCTTTTAGTAGGGTGCCCATAGTAAAACTTTTGCATTATCACTTGTTTTCTGATGAGTGGGGCTGATTTGTTAACATAGAGTAGCCTTCCTTGATGGGATGGCTGCATTTTGATTTTTGGGTACTTTCACATTTCCGAAGGAAGTTCACGATGCTGGAAGCACTCCATGTATATTGAGGCATGCATCACACCTCCTGAGGCAGTTTTGGGGCCATTTGTGAACACTTGGAACTCCCCTTTGCATGTCATGTGGAAATAATTGGAGCACTGTCCTCATTGGTCACATATGGGTTGATCTTCCCATGGTTTGATGGCTGATTTGCATTTATAGCAGCATTCGGGTACTTTCGATGACTTGGGAGCATTACGTGGATGATGTGTTATTATCTTGATGCCTTAGATGATGTGGACATGGTTTGGTTGAAGACTTGAAGTATCTTGGAGAACAAGTGGGCTGGAATAAGAATTAATTGGATTATGTTTTGAGGTCACTTAGCTGGATGGGAGTTTTATGACCAAAATTTTGACATGTAGAAGCATCTTCCATGCTTCATGGGATGTCTTGAACCAAGGGACGGCCATGGCCCTTCATTTTGAGCATTATTCGGAGGTGTTTGACCACTATATCACTTAGTTGATGGAGTTGTTATGATGATGCTTCCCTTTGATGGGATCTTCATGAGGTCATTCCACTAAAAAGGAAAGGATGTTGAAGACTTTTTGACTTGAAGGCACTCCACCATGCTCTAAGGATTGACCATAGAACATTCTTGAGGTATTTTCAAGCGAGCATTGACCACTTGCACCATTCAAAGAGCTTTGGATGTTGGGCATTGGTATCTTGGACCAATTGTTCTCTTCTTGGGTGGATTAACCCCTCTTTTGAGGGTTTTATTCATCAAATCATCTTACATGTAGTTTGACCACTTTATTTTTATGCAATGATAGTTAACTAGATTTTAGGAGTTAGATTTAATTTTAGGAGCATCTCTCTCTCTCTCTCTCGCAAATTTTCTAGGGTTTTTGGGCAAGTTGCAGGGGACAAAATTTTTGAAGTAGTTGCAAGTCCGAAATTCTGGATTGAAGTTGCATTTGTGAAGTTGAAACTTGGAGACTTTGGCAGTGTTCATCTACTTGATGGAAGAGCTGACTTGGTGATTGGAGAAGGTCTTTGTTTAGGTCAAAAGGGTCTTGGATTGTCTCATTTGAATCTACTAGTGGAAGAGTTTCACTGGGTTTCCCCTTAATAGGGGTTTTCCCTAGCTGGGTGTCCATATCTTATGTTCCTTGTTCTTCTGATTCTCATGCACTTTTCATTTGGTAATTGCTTGATGAAAGATAACATAACAAAAAAAGAAAAAGAAGTCAACACACATCACAAGTAATTATCAAGAAAAGAGGAATCAAACCCTAATATCTACATGCCTTGATTTCTCAACATGTTATCAGAGCTAAGGTGAAGGAACCACTATTCGAAGATCACTTTGTTGGCTATCATTTGAAGTAAGGAAAGCAATCTTGGAAGAAAATATCACTCTCTCAATGGCAAGCTATTTGAAGATGGGGCTCAATCTCTTGAAAATTGGAGGAATTTTTGTTGGAAGGATCATCTACAATCTATCTAAGAGAGTCAAGAGCGGAGGATTCTTGGTTGCACTTACAGGTACACTTGATGATGACAATGCATGGATTATTGATAGTGGAGCCTCAAGACACATGACAGGAGTAAGTGTACAACTACATACATTATCAAGAGGATCGCCATCTCATTCAGTGGAGCTTGGAGACAATGATAGCTATGAAGTCAAAGGCCTTGGATCTACATCTTTGGAGCTAAAAGGTGGAGGAAAGCTACATCTCAGCAACATTCTCTATGTCCCAAGTTTCAAAAAGAATTTACTTTCCATTTCTTGGTTAGAAGATAAAGGAGATAGGGTTGTTTTTGTGGACGGTAAAGTTTTGGTTTGGGGAAAGGATTCTAATTTTGATTAGGCAAGAATTATTGGAATTCGTGGAGGAAGATTATATAGAGTCATAACACCATCTCCTCAAGCCCTTGTTCACATGGAAATTAGTCCCATCAAACTTTGGCATAGAAGATACGGACACATTCACTACAAAATAATACCTTCTCTAAGTCAAATGGTGAAAGGCATCCCCAACATTAAGGAAGATCATGAAGCAATATGCAAGGGATGTGACCTAGGAAAGAATTCCAGGAAACCCTTTTCAAGCAGTGATACAAGGCCTACAAAAATACTAGATGTCATTCATTCTGATGTATGTGGACCCATGTCTAATAAATCACTTGGACGCCATCTATACTATGTGACCTTCATTGATGATCACTCTAAAAAGACATGGATTTATCTTCTCAAGACAAAAGATAAAGTATCTGAAAAGTTCAAGGAGTTCAAATCCAAAGTTGAGACCCTGACAGAAAGAAAGGCAAAAACTCTTAGATCTGACAATGGGGGTGAATATACTTCTAAGGAAGTGATAGCTTATTGCAAAGAAGCAAGCATTAAGAGGGGGCTCATAGTTCCCTACAATCTTGAACAAAATGGAGTAGCGGAAAGGAAGAATAGAACCATTGAAGGATGCATAAGAACTATGATATTTGATCAAGACCTACCAAAATTCCTATGGGGAGAAGCAACCATGACAATAGTATACATACAAAATAGAAGCCCTCATAGAATTCTTGACAATATGACACCAGAAAAAGCATTCTCAGGGAAGAAACCATGCATAGATCATCTTTGAATTGTTGGATGTCTTGCATACATTCATGTTCCAAAAGACAAGCAAAAGAAGTTAGACTCTACAAGGTATCTTCGTTGGTTATAGCCTTTGGGTATCTTCATTGGTTATAGCCTTTTATCAAAGGCTTATAGAATCTACATCAAAGAAAAAAGGCGAATTGAAGTTAGCAGAGCTGTCATATTTCACAAAATCATGCCTACAAAAGATCCAAGGATATACCTATTGAATCCGATGAAGAAGTTGCGCCACTATTTGAAGAAGAAGAGCAACATGACAAAGTCACCTACAAATCAAGAAGAAGAAGGACCAAGTGAACCTCTTCAACCTACTATCATTCCCGAAGCAAAGAAAAGACCAACAAAGACCAGCTTGGTTGAGAGCTACACTTGAAGAAGAAGAAGGACACAAAGCAGCAAAGGACACATTCAGAGAAAGCAAGAAGCCTAAAAGATACTCAAGATATGCAGCATACATGACGAAGTTAATTGAAGCAAAACCAACTAAGTTTGAAGAAGTCGTTCATCAAGAAGGATGGAAGAAAGCAATGTAGGAAGAATATCATTATATCATGAAGAATGGGGTTTGGGAAACTATTCCTAGACCTAGTGACAAATTTGTTGTCACTTCCAAATGGATTTACAAGATCAAACATGTCATTGATGGAAGCATAGACAAATATAAAGCAAGATTTGTTGCAAGAGGTTTCTCTCAAAAGGAAGGAATAGACTATGAAGAAACGTTTGCGCCTACTGCTAGGTACACTTCTATTAGATCTTTGGTTTCTTTAGCAGCCACTATGGGATGGAATATCCAACAAATGGATGTCAAAACAGCATTCCTAAATCAAACCATAGATGAAGAAGTATATATTGAACAACTGGAAGGCTTTGAGATAAATAGAAGGGAAATTCATGTTTGCAGATTAAAGAAAGCTTTATATGGCTTGAAGCAAGCTCCTAGGGCTTGGTACGCAAGAATGGATGCCTATCTTCTAAGTATTGGCTTTGTTAAAAGCTCGGCAGATGCAAACCTCTAAATCAAGATAGTGAAGAATGAACCAGTCATCATACTTCTATATGTGGATGATGTTGAAGAAAATGTAACTAGGTTCGGTCTTCATAATGACATGATCTTTGTAAATGATGAAATAAATAATAAATAAAATTATTTTTATATGCCTTGCTACATGGGTTTCATGAGCAAGAGGTTTATTTGCTAGTGGCTCCCATTGAGAGCCTTAGGATTTACTAATAAGTCAAAGAGTCAATGTCATGTATGAAGAAGCTCTTCTTGAGCCTATGTTTAAGGTATACAAGTCTATAGGAAAGTCTAGAAGCCCTCCAAAGGCAAGCACAATCCCTCTTGAAGAACACGGCCAGCAAATCGAATTAAATACACTCATGTCAGCTCACTTAAAATGACACATCTCTTCATGAATACAAGTCCGCTAAATATGTGAGGCAAGCCACAATAAATACCCAACTAGGGTCTGCGCAAAAGAGAGGTATAGGAACTTGGACTCTCTGCAATTTTCGAATGGGTACAGCAGTCTGAAATCCAGATTACGGGAGGGCAAAACAATCTTGGATGCCTCTGCAATTTCGGAGTAATTATAGTGAGTAATTACAGTCTCAATCTCCTCAGTGGTGACAGTCTCGACATATCCATGATGATGATCTTGGTGCAAGGAAAGAACACAGTCATTGTCTCGGTATAGATCTCAGTATTGATCACTATCTCGTCATATTTGTGATCAAGAAGATTGAGGTGATACACTCTCGACATGCTCTCTAGACACTGATCATTGTCTCCGCACAATTGTGATCACACAGTAATACACTCTCCGCATACTAAATGCAGTCATGATATCAGCATAATGGAAACCTTGGTCTCAGTCATATTCTTAATGAAGACAAGGTCATGATGAAGATCTCGGTGCATCAATGAAGGCATGCAATCAAGGTCATGATGAAGATCTCAATGAAGACAAGGTCAGTAAAGAGACCTCATTGACATGGTGATGATCTCAGTGAGAGTGCAGCAATGATCTAGGTGAAGGTACAGCAATGGTGCAACGGTAATGACCTTTGTGGTGCAATAATGATGACCTCAGTGAAGCAGCAGTGATGATGATGAACTCAACAGTGACAAAGACGAGGATTGGTGTCTTGGTTTTGAAGTGGCTAAAGAGGTCAAGGGTCATGGTCTTGGTATTCGTCAATTGGAATCTCTATAAGAAAAATTTTGTGTGGGTTTTCCTCTCAAAGAGTGAGAGGTTTTGGCCCTGGCAGAAAGCCAATATCTTGAGTTCTTGTCTCTTTTGTTTTTGGTAACTATTTGATGAATCAAGAAGACACACTCTAATAATAATAAGTGAAGATTGTGCTAAGAAGAAAAAGTTAAAATTGCCTCACAAATAGTTATCATGGCGAGAAGAATCTTATTAACCTTAATTGCCCTAGATTCTTCAACATGGTATCAGAGCTAAGGTGCTGAAGTCAAAGGAAGGGCAACAAAAAGAGACATTCAAGGATCAGTTTTCAAGAAGGGCATCAAAGATTCAAAGTAAGTTGAAGGGCTTTGTGATTCAAATCCTACATCAAAGATTGAAGGACTAATCTACAACAGTAGTATACAATGGCAAGGGATTATGTCTATATAATCAAGGAGACGGTCTACAACAGCAAGACAATTTAGTCCAACAACAAGACTGATTTGGATCCTTATCTGAACTTCTCGTATAATTTCATAGTCTCATACTACCCATAGTTTCAGAACTATGCTATTAACATCTCGGTGCCTCAATATGATTAAGTAATCTCAATCAAAAAAAGAGAAGGTGGTTCTTCGATATCTCTCACAATCTCTGCTAATTCAATCCCTCTATTCAGTCTTGAAATAACCACAATGCTAGCCACAAATTTAGTGGCATTACAATCTCTGTCATATCACAATCATCTCAATAACCTATAGTCTGCAGCAGTTTCGGTGCTTGGTGTTGAACAGTGCAAGAAGATCTCAAAGATCTTTAAAAGGGATTTCAGTTGTTCATGCTAGGCAACTCAAGCAAGGATCTACAATAAAATCACATCAACTCGAAGATCACCCGGAGGAAGCATCAGTGCATCTTCAACATGATCAAGGTGAAGATTTTATCTTCTCTTGCCAAGTATTTTTCATTAATCAATTTGGTAAATGACTTCATGATTGCAAGGAGATCTATAGGTTGGATGGGTCATCAAACGTCCTTGCATGGAATAAGGAGGATTGTCATAATCCTCATAGATAAGAGAAGTCAGTGAACATATCAAGGAAAAAGGTCTCCTTTGAATTCATCGGAGGGACCTCTTAAGATCCTCTCATCCCTATGTAGCAAGAAAGGAGACATAAAAGAGATATATGAAATGATAGAAGATATACTCTCTGAAATGCGGTGAAGAAGGTCATATCACTTAAACCTGATTGAAGGTATCAAAAAATGAAGGAATATCTTCATAAGATCTCAATTGGGAGACCTGGGAGAGATGATAAGAAGATGGCCATCATTGATACACTAATTGATAAGCAAGGTAACAAATGTCCATAGACAAGGAAGATACCTCTTTCGACAACTTGTGGTCTCTATGTTAGATAGAAAAAGACAAGTTGAGGGCAAAAGCGTTGAAGGTTAAAGGACTCAAACATGTGCAGAAAGGAAAGGGAAGTTTGGTCCACAAACAAAGACAGAATAGTATAGCTAAGATTCAATGATATGGAAAGATTATGGAAAGAAGCTCATATCGCTGGAAAGATGGAGGAAGCAGAAGAAAAGGCCCAAGGAAAGAGGGAGTAACAAACATCTACTATGATTGAGATGGTATCCCTCACTAAAGGGTCCTATCATAAGCTCCTAAATATTTTGTTATAGATATGACCATGATAATAAGATAAATTGTGGCATCATGGAAACATTACAAACAAGAACTCATGACATCACCATGGGAACCATGAATGACAAAATCCATGGCAGTCAAACATGAAGGATATAGCTCTTGGGAACCTCATTGGACATTGAAGGAAAGGAAGAAGTCATCCAAGACAAGGCTCATCATACATCAAGTCAAAAAGGAAACATCTACCAGATAGGGATAGAAAAATTCCTCAAGGTTTTCTGATGGAGTCCTCATCAGAGGGTTCACTAATCTAGAGAGGAAGCAAGTGTTTCATCAGGAGCTCCAACTTATGGAATTCATGGGATGATAGTGTGATCAAATGAAGCAGATCAAGGGATTGAAGATATTTTCAATCAAGGAAGTTGTTGGAAGAAGCCTAGATGACCTAAAGGTAAAATGAGGTATGTATGCTTGTGTTTAATGTTGATTTGGGGTAGCATCAGATGTGCTCTAGCCACGAAATTTGGTGGAGAGGTTGGGGCACATGAGATCTCCAATACCCAAAAAGGGTTTGGGCAGATTCTAAACATATCAGAAGATATTAAAATAATTAATATTTTTAATAGAGTTTCTAAGTCTAAACTTAGGGAAAATAAAATATTAATGTGTATTAATATGAATCTATGTTAGAATGGTCCAAAAGACATGGATCAAGCCAGATCTAATCTTAGCCGTTGATTAAAGACTTAATCTCGGCCATTGAGATGTAAACATGAAAAGTATAAAAGGAGGCTTGAGGGTCACTTGGAGGAGCACACCAGAGTGATCAGTCATTCTATTCTCTAGAGTGGGGTTTTCTAAGAGAAATAGAATCAGTGATCGGGAGAGCAGCTGAGGGGCATTGAGTACAGAGAAAAAGAGAAGGCAAAGACTGTGCCGGGAGAGCAGCGCAGCAACCAAGGAGAGTAACGCAGAGGCAGCAAGGGCTCACGCAGAGGCAGCCAAGTGCTGCGCAGAGCACCAGAGAGGCCAGTGTGTCTGACATAGAGGGCCACAAACCTGACGTAGGGCCTCCTGGGGTTGACGCAGGCCAAGAAAGGTTGATGCAGGGCCAGCGTGAGACAGAGAGGGATTGACGCAATCTAGATTGGGCAGACGCTGGGGTTGCAGAGCAGTTTTGTGCCGAGGAGCTGCCGGAAGGATTTTTCGGGGTTTCAACCAATAGATTTCTCTCAAACTGTGAGGTATAGCTGCTAAGGAAATTCTTTGTTGGGTTGGCCAATTTCGGCACCCAGATTGTACTCTGATATTGCTTAATAAGAAAACCCTCAAATAGCTGCATCAGTTTTCTTGCATTGGGTTTTTCTGGGAACATTGGTCCAAAAATAATGGTGTCATGTGGTGTGTTTGTTCTTGTTTCTTTTAGTTGTTGATCAGTAATATGTTGAGCATGCACTGGTGTTTAATTTCAGTATTTACCTTGTAAATAACTTGTTAATGAAAAAATAACAAGTAGGTAGGAATATATCAGAAAAAAGTGCATGAAGGGTTTCTAAACTAAGTAAATTTAGAAACTTCAACATCGTATCAAAGCGTGATTGCAGATCACAGGAGGACTAAAAGACATCAGCCGAGCGGAGTAATAGCAGCAGAAAACAGTTGTCCCGAGGTGACAGACACTGTTTCTAGCAGCGCAGAAGCCAAGAAGTGTGATGCAAAGCCAGCCATAGCCATGCAAAAGAAGCCGGGAGCTGCACAAAGCTTCAGAGAGGCCAGTGTTGCTGTCGCAGAGAGCCAGAGAGCTAACTCAAGGCATCCAAGGGCTGACGCAGACCCATCTGGGATGATGTAGAGCCAGCGTGAGGCAGAGAGGGGTTGACGCACTTCACAGAGAGGCAGTTGTTGGAGTCTAGAAGGCTGCAGAAATATTGCAGAGTGGAGCTGGTGAGGTACTATAGTCAGAACAGTAACTAACAGAGCAGGGCTAGAGGAGTTGTTACTAAGAGTTTCTAGCCGAGGAACCTAGATCAACAGTGCAGTTGCACAAGACGACCAAAGTAGGGGGCATCTCGACAAGTAGTAGAAGGATTTCTAGAAAGGAAATCAGAACTCAAAGGGAGTCCATAAGAGAACCTCCAGACGGGAAGTAGAGACTCAGAGGAGTCGAACAGAGAACTTCCAGGAGGGAAGTAGAGGAGCGTCATGGCAATACACAAAGTAAGAGACCATGATAGACTAGACGGAGCACCGAATTTCACAGTCTGGAAGGCCAGAATCTTATTCGTACTTGACAGGAATCATGTCAAGAACTTCGCCTTCAAGGTAATAGCTATCCCAGTCAACCCCAATAATAATGACAAGTACAAGGAGGCGATGGCGAGAGCCAAGTGCATTATCCTTGACGGGGTCAAGGATGATGTGGTACCACATATAGCCGAGAAGGAAACGGCAGTTGAGATGTGGGAGGCTCTCAAGAACCTATACCAACATACTTCTATGCAGAGAAGAATGTTGCTCGAGAACCAAATGAGGTCATATCAGATGAAGAAGGGTCAATCAATTGACACCTTCTTCGGAGGACTTAATGAGATCTGAGACCAATTGACTGCTATAGGAGCGACACCGGATAAGGAGCTTATGGTGAGGACAGCCCTAAATATTGTCTCAGAAGATTGGGAAGTGTTTGTCCAGCGTATCCTGGGCAGAGGGACTCTCCCACCTTGGGACGAGATGTGGGCAGCACTTCGCCAGGAAGAGATCAGACGACAGTCGAAGACACGTAGAAACAGTGAAGGGATCGAGGTCAAGCAGGAGGAGGAGGATGTGGCCCTAGCATCTGAGGGAAAGTAGGAGAAGCAGAAGACGAAAGATCTCTCCAAGATCAAGTGCTTCCACTGTGCAGAGATGGGTCATTATGAGACCCAGTGCCCAAGGAAGAAGAGTAAGGGGGAGTCTTCCAAGACTAAGGCAGTGCCAGCACAAGCAGAGAAGGAAGTTTTGACAGACGATGACTGTGCCATGAGTGCACACGCACCACTTGAGCAAAAGTGGGGAGACATCGAGCTGTAGTCAAGAGGACTACAAGCGATGAGGGGCAAGATCCTTGAGGTACCCAGCCTCTTAGATTAGACCTTGCTACGAGGGCCTCGACGAGGAGTAGCAGGACTGGTTGGGTGGGTAGAGACGGATGTGGATGGAGCGGTAGAGAGAGCTACAGTGCAGGAGTCCTCAGACAGCACGAGACTAGCAGGCTGCAGCAGTGCGAGAGGCACAGAAGTGTTGCACTAGGGCAGGATGACATAGAGAGGTGTGCAACGGTGCGAGATGCAGGGAGTTGTTGCAGCAGCACAGAGGTCAAAGAGGGAGCACTTGTCAACGACAGAGGGAGCTTCAGCGTCAATGGGTGTCTCTAGCCCAACAGGGAGGTCAGTTGGGGAGATCATTTACTTACTTCTCAGTAACTGAGTTGCATTGCAATAGTGGCCAGCACGACGCAGCTTGATGAGAGAAGGTGCAGTGCGGATGCAGTGCTGGGAGAAAGGACCAGCAGCAGCACGGATGCAGAGGGAGCTGTCATACAAATGCGGCAGTGGCAGTGGCAGAACCATGGGCGGCGGTACAGGAGGCAGTAGTGTAGAGGATGTTGGGCAAGAAAGCCTAGCATCACCATAGATACCGATGTCGGATGATCAAAGTAATACTTAGTGAGGAGTATTGCTAAAGCACAGTCCTCGCTAAGAGGGAGTGTTGATTTGGGGTAGCATCAGATGTGCTCTAGCCACGAAATTTGGTGGAGAGATTGGGGCACATGAGATCTCCAATACCCAGAAAGGGTTTGGGCA
>APFE031336474.1:35236-47797 GCA_000404065.3 Pinus taeda | reverse complement strand
ACAACCACTTAAGGCTTGACGCTGTAAATCTCCTCCAGCTGGGTCAGCAGTCTGACATGTCTTGCAAAGTCACTTTCTCTCTCCACAATCCGGCAGCATAACCTCTCTTTCAGCTCTTAGCTCATACTATCACTCTCACTAACTTGTTTACTCTTAGCACTAGCCTGTTCAATGTGGGGAGACAGGCATTTATAGATGGTGGGAGAAGAGATATGCGTTGTATGTGGACACCTTCTGAGATTTTGGCATTGACCCAAAATAACCATTGAGCTGGGTTGTCTTGGATAGAAAATACGACACCCGACTGCTTTTATGGGATTTTTCCTTCAGGGAACTGGGTGAGTCATGGAGGAAAAAACATTCCAGTGTGCGCTGGCCAAAAATCATGCCCAAATTGTGTGGCGCGGGCTGTGCTCTATGAAAGGGCGTCTATGGGCACGCCCTCTTTGTAGAGACTGAGCCATTGGCGCGGGTTAGACATTGTGGACCCGCGCTAATGAAAAAAAAGGTATCTTCCAAGGTTAATCTTCAAAGGGTGTCTTCAGGGTTATTGGAATTCATACTCAGGAGACCTCAATGCAAGTTTTTTCAAGTTATGTCACTGGTCACAGGTCCGTAAATGTGTCCTCCAATGTGTGACAGCGGGGGTTAACAAGGACGGTGACCAACGGTGACAAATTACTGCGTAACAGCCATCACTCCCAGAGAAACCCTATACCAATTGCAAGATGTGGTAATTGCTGAGCTTCGTGCCTGGGAAGGCTGCGCCCTCCAAATCGTGATGGAACATAAGGAAAAAATAGAGTAGGTTAGTCTATAGTGCGATGACTTGGTTGCACACAACCAGGAAGTGGAATAAGCCATGGAGCAAGCCTGCAGCAAGGTACTAGAGTTGGTTGTCCCAGTGGAACTTCCAATAACTGACAAGATTCATCACATGGATGTAGGATTCCTTGTGGCCCAAGAGGAGGCCACGAAAGCTTAGTGGTAATTGAATCTACAAATTACGGAGCTAAGAATGAAGGCACAGCCACCCAAACCCCCAGAAGTTCGAGAGTAGCATCGTGGAAAAATTCAAGCAGGATTGGAAGTGACACAGCACACTATCCAAGATTGTTCAGGCTTGTTGGATCAGTCCCTACTTATGCTCGCATCCCTCTAGGAAGACCCAACGCTATAGTAGTTAGAGATAGAATCGCAGGAATGACAACAGGCTTATGACAAAGTCCGAGGGACTGTGCAAATGGTCGCCATCACACAACGCTTGGCCAAGATGAGGGAGGCCCAAGCTCTCAAGATACAAGTTGACACCGCACAACAGAAGGAAGTGGTGATTAAAGAACGCATCCAGCCATGTCTTGACGATGCATTCGTGGTTTCCGCAACCATCGAGAGAGAGATGGCGCACATGCAGGTAGTGTATGAACTCAAACAAGCTAAGATTGATATTGATGCATTGGTGGCTCAGTGGAACAGGTACAACAGATGGCCGACGATTTTGTTGCAAGTGTCAGCGAAGCACAGATATTGCTGAATGATCTCCGTGCGAATATTGCTGCACCAGCAGAGTGACTCAAGACGAGTCACGATGATTATGTTGGGGACCTATTGGGTAGCAGAACCCCCGTGTAACGGTTTTGGGTTTTAAAGTCCACAATGTTGGGTAATAGTATGGTAAAGGCTCCGCGAAGTGCGCGGAACGTGAAATGTAATGGGTTGAGTCAAAGGGTTGTCCGCTTGAAAATAATGTAAAATAATAGAAATTGAGTCTGCCTGACCATGATTCGCGGACCATGGGAATGTATAAATATAGCGAGGCTCTAAGGGTAGAAGGCAATTCTAATTCTTGTTTTGGATCTTGAATGTATGGGTTTGTGAAGCCAATTGTAGATTTGAGTTTGTAAGTTCGAGTCAGGTTGGATAGTAGTGGAATAGGCTCTGCAGCTGTGTGCAGAGGCCTGGTAGAGTCCGTAGCTGTGTGCGCAGACCCCTGCAGCTAAGTGTGCAGGGTAGAAAGTGGATTGTACTGAACAGAGATATCAATAAAGCTAAGTTGGTTCTGAAATATTGTGGATCTGGTTAATTTCTAGTTTATATATTTGTTTTGATCTATGCGCTTATGCTTATGTTCTGAGTTTATGCAAATCTATAACATTTCTGGGTGCGCGCACTGGTTATCTCTGTTAAATGTTTGCTTAAAGACTATGAGTAGTAGATCTGATCTATAATAAACTCATTAATAATAAGTGTTAAGAGGTGCCTCCTTTCGGATTTACGCGGAAGCCTGACAACAGTGTAGGGTGGCATGACGCCGTAGATCGATTCACGAACCTTCCAAGTTCTCATCAAGACATCCCTAGGGTGCGGAAACCTGGTTCCAACACCCTCCCCTGCTACCTTAGGTGAGATTTCAGTCTGCGTTCCACAGGATGTTGCCGAAAGGGCCAGTAGTGCAGGATTGTTTTGGCTAATAACTCTTCCGAACCTGGGTCAGGCCCCAATAAGGCAACATGGTGGAAGAAGGCTTGATTCCTTTCCAAGGGTTAAGCATGGTAGATTAAATCCCTAGTACTAGGGGGAGGACCTAAGTGGAGAGATTCTACTAAGCGAGGAACCAAGATGTTGTTAGAGTGATGGATGTAGAAGATTCATAGAGGGATAGGGATTTCAAGAGCATGGAGTAGAGCGTAGATATGAGAGAAGTGGCAAGAAAGAGCCATGTAGGAAATCAGAGGGCAACCAAAGGGACTACACCAAGTAGGAGCGATGTTGAAGAGTCCAGAGAAGAGATGCAGAAGGGAGGAGAATATGGCAAGAGTGATAGAGACAATAAGGACTGCCGGAACTCCAAAGGGTGATATGAGCCCTCCCTCCCCAATTGCAGGGGAGGGGTCATATGGAGATGGTCACGGTAACCCCGAGGAAGACATGGAGGATGAGATGTGCTTTGTGATGAGAATATTGTTCGAGGAGAATGTCTCATCTGTAAGAATCAAATATCTAAACCCCCGAGGCTCAGGTAGCATTCCTCCTGACTTTCCCCTGGTACTCTACAATAACCCTAGTAAATTTGTTGCTAAGTTTGTTAAGGCGTTAAGAGTGAATAGTTTTCATGTTAAATGTAGGACTATTACTACTAACAATAGTGGAAATAGTAGAAATAGTAATATGGGATTACAAGGATCGCAACAGTAGGGAACCCAAGGATTTGTGCTTTTAGCACGAACGCAGTCCAGTATGGCGGGATTATTTACAAGATACCCATAATTCTTTGGCAGAGGGAATGAAGATGTAGAACAACACTGGTACCTATGTGAGGCTATATGTGGGGCTCATCAGATGCCTGTAAACGTGAAGATGATATAGTTCCAGACAACTCTCAAGGAATAATCCCTACATTGTTTTATAAAATGGACGGAGTTACAACAGAACCCAACTGTAGATGAGATTAGGAGGAACTTTGTACAAGATTTCAAGCTCCCCCAGACGGATCAGCAGGGGCTATTGGAGTCGTGGGAGATCAAGCAGTGAGAGGGGGAAACTTCTTGGAAGCTAATGGAGAGGTTGAAAGATGAAATTGGTAATCTCAGCTACACTATCGATCTGAATCATTAGAGAGATTGGTTCATCAAGGCACTGCTACCCCTCACCTGGATGCCATTGACACAACAAAATATTGAGACACTACAAGGTGCCTGGAGCTGGTAACCCTCATAGAGACTATGGCGGGATATCCGCATGAGTACTGGGGAGGGGGGAAGACACGTCACATGGTCCTTCTATATTGGGTCTACAACAACAGATTACTAGCTTAACAGAGAAGCTCAAAGAGCCACAAACAACCTGACCTACGAGACCAAATGTGTCGTGTACCAAATGCCTAGGGGAGGGTCACGTTACAACAGAGTGCCTCAAGTTGAGGGGCACGGGTAGCATGTTGGGGTAAGCGGGATCATTTGGGGCCCCACCTACAGTAGGGGTCGTGGTAGTAGGATCACGAGGTGCATTCATAGGCCACAACCCACCAGAATACTGTGAAGTGTGTAGGGGATATGGACACTCACCACACTTACGCCCGATACCACAGAAGTATTCAAATGTCCCGAATAATTACTATTGTGAGTTCTGTGCATCTATGACCCATCAAACAAACCAGTGTCAAGCACTGAATGTGATTGCTGATACAAACATAGATGGGGCAAGGAACAATTCACACCTTTCTGCAACTTAGGAAGGCTCCACCGATCCCTGACTCTCTCAACTGATCAACAACCCACCATTTATTGCCCTCCCTTCTTCCTTTTATCTTTTGCATTCTACTTATCTTATGCTCATCTAACTCTATCCTTGGATGCCTTTTCTCTCCCCTTGCTCGGATGCTCCTGCTCTTCTCCACCACCTTCATGCAACTTCCAGATCACATCTAGTTCTTGTTCCTACCCTCTACTGTCAACTCCGCAACCCCAACGATCATCCCTGCCACCTATCTCTCGCTCTTCTTTCTGAAACACTCAAAACAAAGGCCCCAACAGGCCTTGACCACAGTTCATTGATTCGTCCCAGTGTCAATCGACCATGAGTGCTATTTGCGTGATTATTGTCAACATTGTTGATGTTTCTATCAGTGCCTTTGCTATTATTGCTTCTTACTGGCTTTCTTTTCCAAATGAAGGCCTCAACTTTAGTACCACAACAAAAGTTTTCTGGCGGAATTGAGTGTACTTGTCAAGGGCTACTTGCCGGGGGTCGGTAATTGTATTGGCTTGCTTGAGGAATTTTGTAGCCATGCTGGAGGTTGGCTATCCATTAGGGAGCTCCACTTCTCCTCTATTTCGTTGCAGATTTCATGGAGATCATTGACATGGGAATCAACCAGTGGCATGTGATCCTAGATCTTGTTCTTAGTCTTTGCCAACTCATGTTGAACCCAGGCTTCCAAAGAGGCAACCTCTACGTCAATCCTCTTCCATTGATCTTTGTCTTTACAATTCCAGCTATTGGCAAGGAGTTGTTGAATTTGTTTTCGAAGTGGGTATACTGGTTGATTTTTCATTGCCAAGTTTCCTGAACACTAATGGACTTCACCCATCAGAATGTACCCCTCGGCCAAGGCGTTAGTAATAGAGGCTTTCAGGGCAACAACGGTAGTGATCATTTTCTTGATCTCAACAATGTAGCTAGTTGACAGACCGGGCAGAGCTGTTTTCATAGTATCAATGCTCTGCTTCAGTTCCCTATTGAGATCAACCTAGTGCATGATGCTTGAATATGGTCGCAACATTCATCCATGGTGCACGCAGAAAATTCATCCGGGTCTTTGATAACTACCTTAGCAATGGTGGGCCAAAGCAAATGAAACCATGACATTAGCTGGTAAACTTGTGTATGTAGCTATTTATTTCTATGGCTGAACTGATATCTCTTGGGTGTGAGAGCGGTGATTTGTTTCTTCTATTGGTCATGTTTGGCAACAATTTCAATGTGAATCTTTTGCGTCTGTTGTGCTTCGTGCTGAATAAATGCAAACAATTGTGCAGAGGACCAATTCTGAAGATTTTCTGGCTGCATAGCAGATGGGTGTGGGAATCTTCTCTACAACTGTCAGCCATGAGAAACAGAGTTATTAGAGTGGCCTTGGGCGAGGTTTCTTGTTGCAATGGTTATAAAAATTATGGTGTTGGAGGAATGAAAAGTGGGCTGGGAACAACAGGAAAATTTAAAGACAATGGAGTTCCAAACAGTTCAATTGTTGTAACTAATGGGTGCAAGGCACCAAGCACTTCACCCAATAGTGGGCTCTACCCCAATAGTAGTGATATCATTGACATGGTGCTACTTTCTCCCCTAGGGAGTGTCATGGCTGACTGAACGACCAAGTTGACCTCTATATCTTCAGTGCCTATTCGGGTGCCAGAGGGGATAGGGTCTGACAGTGTTGCAAAGGTTGAGATCGTATGTGGAGATGGATCTCGTGAGCAAGGTGAAACGATAGATGTATAGGGTGTGGTTTCTTCAAAAATCAGGGAGGTCATGGCAGTCTGGGGTGTTACATAGTATTTTCTCACGTCTCCTGCACTTCCTTGTGACATACCCTGAAGTGCCCGAGACATGATCATTTTACAATATACTCATCAACGTATAAAACTCAGATCCCTCTTTTAACTTTGCTTGGAAAATCCCTGGAGATTTCCCTGAAGAAATGGCTCCTCAAATGCTAAAATGAGAGTCATCACCCTTATGAAGATCAATACCGCGATGATCGCCTATTGCACCTTGTTAAGCTAACAATGGAATTGCTTTGTTCTCTCTCATACTCGTGATGGTCTGAAAAAGGAATTTTTCCCAAAGAGGATGAAAATCTTTGTAATAATGGATCTAGAATTTCAAAATAATAAAAAATCTCAATTATAATGATGTCCTTGTAATAACCTAAGGATCATTTGAAACATTAACGATCCTATCTAGTGGTCTAGGTTAGAGACATGTTCCGACATCGTTAAGCCTTAGCAATTGTTTTTTGCTTCGAAATTAGATAGCGCTAGCAAAAACTTGTTCTCCTCGTACCGTCACGTATATAAAGGGAGACCCCCCTAGGTTGCAATCCTTTATACGTAGGAAGCCGAGTCTGCCGTCCTGTAAACGTGATACACCAAACACAACATTTGAGGATATTTCTTGCATGTACGTCAAGTCCTTGGTCAATTTATTGGCTAAGGTGTATATTATAGTTCATGGTTACTTGGTACTCCTTTTACCTAGATTCACCTGAGCAACCATTTGGTCTTTTCTAACTCTTTAAATTTGAAAAGATCATTGAGAAACTTGTCATTTCAAGCTTGCAAAACTATTGAAAGAGACTAGAGTCACCTTTTCACTCTTTTATCGACCCTTAAAAGATGAAAAGGCACTGTTTTTATTTCTAAAATATAACTGCCCACGGTAAACATGATCCTAAGTAGTTTCTTCTTAGACCAAATTGACTAATTTCCTATTAATTTCAAGATTGTTCAAGCCCTAACAAATTTTTTCCTTTCCTTTTTTGCTGTTGAGGGGAAGCCATCGTGGCTGAATCATTGAGTCCATCTCATAGTTCCCCTTCATTTTATGATACTAAGGGGTCCTCCCAAGGAGCTCATCTGGAACTTCCTTAGTCGCTTGAGGATCAAGGTGTTAAACTTGGAATTATTCTGAGTATCCAAACTTTGTCTTCTTGTCTGCCTCCATCGGATTCCTGGTCACCTTATTAATTTGATCCAGATTCCTTTGATTATTCTATTTAGACTCTCGAGAATCCGCAGACTCTTGAAAGTCTAGAAAGGCTAGTTGTCTATCCATTGAATCCATTGTTCAATCCTATTGTGATATCGCCTCAGCATCCTTATGGTCTGTACGATCGACCTAGTATTCCTTTGGAGTTATCTACTTCTATATATCTGGTTCCTCATCGCAAGTTCTTTCCATATATGGAGTCAAAAGGTGAGATCCCAGTCTCCTCTCCGGGTCATTCAAAAGTTTTCGCTACCCATACTCCTCAAGTAGATGATGAGAAGGGATATGAATTCCCTCTAGAAGGCTTTCTTTATACAGGAAGAGTCCGATCTCTAAACTTTCTTGAGCTTAGTGAACCCATGTTTCTGCATGGTTATACCTCTTTAAATCAGTTGATTTTGGGCACTCCTAGTGCCTCGTCATTGTATCAAAATCCCATTTTTTCTTCCAATGCTATGCCTACATCAGGTCTGTTCATTCAGAACATGACCTCTTGACCAATTGTACAAAATGTAGTCACTTTAGTTCTGGTTCAACCTACCATTCCGTCTCAACCTGTTTCGTCATTTCCACCGACTCTTTCGGTTCAACCAACTATCTTGAGTCAGGTCTCGGTAAGTTCTTCTCTCCCTCCAACGGGTGGACAGACTGTGCCACCGCCCGGGGGGAAAGATCTAAATATTCCTCTTATGTGAGGTGAAACTAGTGTGAGTTGATTACAAACTCACATGGTTGGAATGAATCAATCTTTTTACAGTTCTATTCCTAACCCTGCTGGTTCATCTAGGTCAGGTAACATCTAATACCAATAGCCATATATGGCTTAGGTCCCATTCCAACTGGCTTATGTCCCATATGGTTCATAAGCCTTGGCTAATCCACCTTATATTCCTAATGTTAGACCTTATGTTCAGCCTGGTCAATCCGCTGTGCCTGGTGGATATGGCCGGATCCAATTCGGGAACTATCAATACCCTCAGGGTATCACCCCAGGAACTATCTAGCTACCGTTGCAGCAACAAAGACAACCTTTACAGCAGCAAGGGAAATCATTGCAGCAACAAGGGTAATCTTTGTAGAAGTAAGGGCGAGCATTGCAACAGCAAGGACAACTGCTACAACCACAAGGGAAACCTTTGCAATAGTCGCATCAAACTTTGCAGCCACAAACACAGTTTGTGCAACAATCCTCCCAACCTTTATCCTCACAAGGCCAACCATTGCAGCCGCAAGGTGAACCTTTACAATAGAAAAGTCAGCCTTTGTAGCAACAAGGTCAGCCTTGGTAGCAACAAGCCCTATATGCGTATTAGCAAGGTTAGCCTTTGCAAGGTCAAGGTCAATTATTGCATCACCAGGGTCAATCTCCTTATGTCTAGGGTCAACAGGTTCAACAACCTTATAACTTGTATGCCGCATACAATGCTCATCAATGGCCTATGGTAGGGTAGTATAAAACCTTCTAGGGACCAAATCCTCCTTACAGGGAAGGTGATCCTCAATGGGGACAAAACCTGATTCCATATGGACAAAATCCTCCACTGTGGGGGAAAAATCCTTACCAACAAGTATGGACTCCGCAATTTGGGTCTCCTCAATGGCCCTATATGTTGTTTAACATGGAATTTCCTTTCCTAGCTACGTTGGAGCTTCCTGATGTTTCAAGGCTCACGAGTGATCCTATTCTTCATTCGCCTTTTTATCCTCTAGTTCTGACGAATATTCTAAGTGATTTCCCCAAATTCGATGGAAAAGCGAAGGACGATCCACAAGTCCACATGATGACATATCACCTTTGGTGCTCCTCCAATTTGTATGTCGATGATTCTATGCATCTTCGACTCTTTCAAAGAACTCTCACAGATGTTGCCACTAAATGGTACATCAAATTGCCTCGAGGTACCTACGATGACTTCAACTCTTGCTATGGATTTCCTCACTCATTTCCAATTGCCAGTTCCCTATGAAAGTGGCACTCATTTTCTCACGTCACTTAAGCAAGACACCACAACCCACATTTATGATCATATCCATGAATGGAGACGTCAGTGTCGCCTCCTCAAGTTTGAGATTGTTGATGAGTTGTTGACAGAATGGTTCACGAAATCATTTGTCAACAAAATTGCTAAGGACATAGCCATGGGTGGATGTGTTACTGAAGAGCAAGCTATCGCTTATGCCCAGTATTCAGACTTGGTCTATTCGCAGTCTGGCAAATTATATGAGATGTTATTTGATGCTCCGAGACCATCATCGTATTTGACAACATCGAAGTCTCCAAATACACCACCTATTGATGGTGTGATTGGTTCCGTGTCTCAAACTCCTGTGAAAGCTTCTTCGAAGCAGAAATCTGTCTTGAACATTGGATCCAATAATCCCTCCAAGTATTCATCTAATCCTGGTAAAACCTCAGAGGCACATGCTGTCCAGCCTACCACAGTATATAAGACCTCTAAAGTTAAAAATAAGGGCAAAGGAAAGGCCAAAGTCGATGCCTCAAAAAAAGACCCTCCTATATCTTCTGCTGAAGATGCTTCTCGAAGAAAGCCAAAATAACCTTGCCTCATTTGTGAGGAAGATCATTACACTAAGGATTGTCCTCGACGATCTGAAGTTAGTCTCTTGCTGAAATGGACTCCAACTGTCTTAAAAGAACCCTTCCCATCATAGCAGACCCAACTAGTAGACCAACCTCAGTCTTCTACTTCCTCAGGTTCCCAAGTGTTCATGATCCAAGGTTCATCACTTATGTCGATCGCTACTCGAACTAGGGACAATCAAGCTACATCTAAGCAGATGACGGAGAAAGAAGCTACTGATGCTTCTTCTACCTCTACTCCGTGTAATTATGGTCTGCTCCATATCGAGAACCCTAACAGTGAGTCCATCATTCGTCCACCTCCCAAAGGTGTTCTTCGGAATTCATCTTTTAATATGAATTTTAGAGTTGCACAACATTACAATATTGTTGAGGATTTAGCTCAAGCACCTTCAGCGATGTTTGCCTTGGAGGTTCTTCAATCCTGTCCAACACATTGGAAGTCACTGTTGTCTGCTCTAAGTGCTATCGATCCTTCTGATTCGAGTTTGATAACTTTCGATCTAGAGAATCATGTGCCTCATCTTCCTCATCATATTGCATTTTTGATATAGGTCCTTATCAAAGGAAAGAAGATCCATCGAATGGTTATTGGAGAAGGTGCCTCTACCTGCATCATGTCAGTTTTGTGTTGGAAAGCCATTGGTTCTCCTCCTCTTAACCAATATCTGAACACCTTGGAAGCCTTTGATGGTAGAGGTTCACGACCATACAGTATTCTCATGAACTTGTTGATTACATTAGAAGGAAAGACTATTGAACTAGAATTAGAAGTTGTAGGTGCCAATCTCAACTGCAACCTTCTTATTAGGCGAAGCTTGACTCATGCCATGTTTTATGTGGTGTATTCTTTGTTTCGCGTACATAGTTTTCCTCATGAAGGAAAAATTTTCACGGTTGATCAACTGTATTTCTTTTCTTCTGGTTCATCCAACGGTAATGTTCCTTACGTGGGAAATACTAAGGTTCCATAAGACAGCGTGGGGGCAGGTCTCTTCAAGGACTCTGCCTTAATGGGTACTTTTACTCTCTCACCATTGAATGTTCATTCAGTCAATATGATCTCAGATTCGATAGATCCTTAGATTATCCCTACCGAAGATCAAATTGACTCATTTGACGATGCTATGCATTTAAGTACAATGGAGATAAATTATCAAGAGAATGTTTTAGCTTCGATGGCCACTTCAGAAAGTCATATTGTCTTCAACATGAACCTGGACACTTACGTACCATCTCCTTGGCTTCGTTATTGGGATTCTCTGGATCCTTTGAATGAGACATTCCCCACTGACGAGAGTATTGTGGAGGTCATGTCTCTGGATGAAGTTCCATGGAATAGTCTACATCATCATTCTTCCTTTCTCCCTAGCCTCGATGAGATGCCTTCCTATCTTGAAGCATCTATTTCTCATTCTCCTATAGCTCCACTTCATAAACCTATCCGAATACATGAAGTCTTGTCAGAGGGTAATATGGGAAACATCACTGCTACGATGCCTCTTGACATTTCCGTTAAACTGGGAATTTTCAAGAACATCCATATTGGGGTTTCTTATTCTCTAGATGAGATCAATATTTATACTCAACCTTTTAAAGAATTCTGAGACATTTTCACTTGGTCATATGAGGATTCTTGGTATCAATTCAACCATAGTGGTGCATGAGATTTGACTTCTCCTGGTGTTAAGCATGTTTGGCAATGGTTTCGCCCTATGCACCCTCGAAAGGCTACTATGATCAAAGAAAAAGTAGAAAAGATTTTGAAAGAAGGTTTCATTTATCCTATTCCATTGATAGATTGGGTATCCAATATCTTCCTTGTTGCCAAAAAGTAGGGTATGATACGTGTTTGTGTTGATTACCGCGATATCAATTGCACGTGTCTTAAGGACAATTGTCCTACTCCCTTTATTGAATAGATCATCAACAAATGCATTGGGAGTGAGCTTTTCTAGTTCATGGGCAGTTTTTCTTGCTATAACTAGATTAACATTCACCCGCCAATCAGCATAAAACAAACTTTATCTATCCCTGGGGTACTTTGCTTACAAAACGCTTCCTTTCGGTTTGAAGAATGTTGGCGCTACCTTCTAATGAGTAATATCCTATGGATTCCATGACATTCAACACATTGTTCAGCCATACCTCGATCATTTGCCCACTCATTCGGCTAAACATAATGATTATCCAGATCACTTAAGAGCCATATTTTTAAGATGTCAGCATTATAATATCCATCTCAATCCACACAAGTGTGTGTTCTGCATCGAGTTTGGCTAGCTCTTAGGTTTTGTGGTGTCTCGTGAAGTTATCAGGATTGATCCTTTGAAAGTTGAGGCCATAGTCAACTTACCCCCTCCTTCGTCACTGCTGCAATTCCAGATCTTGCAGGGAAAAGCTAATTTTCTCTGTCATTTTGTCCTGAATTACGTTGAACTTGCCAAAGGTTATACTCACTTACTTAAGAAGGGGATCCCTTTTATTTGGGATGAAGTTGCCCAAAAATCCTTCGATGCTTTAAAGAAAGCCCTGTGTTATCACTCAGGTTGTTCCCTGCTTCCTAAAGGGAATACGGCCGAGGTAACCACTGACCAATCTTTTAGCTACAGGTTCTAGCCTACCTGCAACCAGAGAGGGCTCTCTCTTTATATTTTATCTTTGTTGATGAATGTTTTAAGGCTAGTTAT
>APFE031336474.1:10182-33086 GCA_000404065.3 Pinus taeda | reverse complement strand
TGCTGGATTCTGCTGCTGCTGTTGCTTCTGCTGTTGCTCCTGTTGCTGATGTAGCTATGGTAGGTGCTGGAATAGCAGGAGGGGCTGCTGCTACTTGTGTGGGAGGGGCAGGTCCAAGATTTGTTGATGTTTGAGGGGGATGGGAGGCTGATTCCCCTTGCTTGTCCTGCAGTGCTTTCTCTAATTCTGCCTCCATTTGTAATATTCTTTGGTTCATTACCAGAAGCAGCTCCATAGCAACGTCCACTTGCCTTTCTTGTGCAAGTTCTGCTGTTTGAGGGTGAATGGTGGGAGGCAATTTTGCCTGCCTTCTTAGTGCAGCAATGTCATCCTCTTTCTTCTTTATAAGGGCTCTAACACCCTTTGGGTCCTTTGGGTCATGTCCCAAGTCAACTATTATGTCCTCCAGAGTCTTTATTCTATTGTCCTTTGCAGAGGAAGACAACCTTTCAAAATCAAGCTGCATGTTTGTGTTCTTCAGGGCTTCCTTTAGTTGATGGGCCAACATTGCCCTGTTAGCAAGTGTTGCATACACCATTTCCCCAGTCTGTTTGTGCAGCTCAATCTGATCCATGGGGTGTATGTCTTTGGAAAAGACCTCCAGGTTTGTTTTGTAGTAATCTGCTGGGGTCTTTGGATGATGTGGGACTTTAGGCTTTAGATGGGTGAAGATCATTTTTTCTTCCTTCAGATCATAGGCAACCATCAACCTTTGTTTTTTGGCTGGAGTTGTCTTCAAGAATCGCTCATAGAGCTGCACTCTCACCAACTCATTCTATGCCTTGATCTCTATGAAGCCTTCTTTGACTGCAGCTGGTTTCTTGCCCTGTTGTCTTGAGGAGGACACCTCTGTGGTATGCTGTTGGGCCTGTTCTAGCTGAAATGAGCTACTGGCAGTCTGTTGGCTTGTTTTCCTTTCTCTGTCGTGGCTTTCTGCCCGTTCTTCACTTATGTCTCCTTCTTCTGTTTTAGGGTCTATTCTCGGCCTCTTGGCCTCTCGTTGCTGTGATGACCCTGTTGGAGGTGTGACCTCCTCTCTGTCTCTCTTTTTTCCTCTCTCATCATTGAGAGGAGTCTGCAAAACTGGGATTTGAGGTTGTTCAGTTTGCTGTGGAGGGGCTTGCTCTGATTGCTGATCCTTTGATGTGCTAGGTTGCCCTGTCTCTACCTGTTGTTGTTCATACATCTTCTCCTTTCCCTTTGCTGTAGTTGTTGTTGCTGGAGCTTGCTGGGTGTCCTGTACAGCTAGAGCAGTAGAAGTGCCTTCTCCTGCTTGGACTGGTTGTTTGAACAAGACCTGTTGATAAGAATCCAATTCAAGAGTTTTTTCCAGGTCTTTTACAGTCTGCTCCATTTTTTCTTCCTGTGTCAATTCCTCTACTATTGATTCAGGTACCCATTCATCTTGGTTGGCAAAGTGTTGTATTTGTAGGTATGGGCAATGCTTATAGGCTAGCAGCCTATATTTGACCCTCCTGGCACTGATGAAACCTTTAGGGTCATAAGGGACCCACCAGAAGCTTTGTTTGAGTTTGAGATGTTGCCCTAGTATTTGATCAGCTTCTTGCCAACCATGTTTCTTGTTCATGAAAAATGGGCCTAGGTGGTCTCTGAAATTTAGGTTGGCCTTCTTCTTGGCACAATGGAAGTGCGTTAGATCAGAGTTTATAAGCTGTCTATAGTATTCCAGGGCAAATAGCCTCATGGGCACATATTTTGGGAGCCTGTAGGGACAAAGCTCACAACCATAGATTCTAATAACTGTGTGATTTTGGTACAAGTACCAATCACCTATCTTGTAACTCCTGGATAGCTGCAAGATTTTTTGCATATCCTTGGACAATCTAATAGGAGGGGTCCTCTTTAAGAGGCATGTGACTGGATACACAAACTGATCAATGAATTCATAGTATGAGTAGGGGGAATTCTAGACTTCGTTGAAGACTGAAGACCAGAAGATAACAGACCTTCTCTCACCCTGTGAGTCTAGCTTCTTGATTGGGCACTGGAAGCAATCTGCTTGATAGTACAAGAATAGGTGATAGATGTATGAGGAATACTTGAATATTGCCTCCCTCTTCAGTCTTGACAGTTGATCATGTATCTTATTGGCAATGTATTTGGCATAATTGTACTTCATAGCAGGGGGCTTCACAAGGCTATATGCAGACAGCATGACCATCACAGTGATATCAACATGCTTATTTGTAGTGAACCCCAACACAGAGGTTAGCATATCTACCAACAACTTTCCAACCTCATTGAAATCTGCATAAGAAAAAGGAGGTGGCCCAGAAGGTTGGCAGGCTGCCTTCCTGAATTTCCTGGCTATTGCGGCAATGTCTGTGCTAGAGAGCTTGGAGCCCTCATCTAGCAAGTAGTTCATGGAGAAGGGGTATAGCAGCTGGGTCTGCTTGTAGTTCAGCATTTGGTTGATGGAATCCGGTGTTATATAAAAGAGGATGCTCCCAGATGGAGACTTCACAGCTCTGAGTTTCTGGTCATAATTTTCTGCACAGAGGTGGATGACTTCAGGGAAAATGTTCACAGAAGGCAGGAAGTAGGTGGGCAGATTGGATTCCCAGATGCCATACAGGTCACTGTTGTCCAAGTGACTGTTTCTTAGCTGGCAATATGTTTGTAAGTGATTTCTCTCTGCCACAAAGTCTGTAATGAGGGCATCACTGTCCACCAGTGGCATAGCTTCTAGTTCTTTGTTAGGTGGATTTATAGGAGCTACATCCAGAGCAACTGGAGTGGCCATTGTCTGGTTTTGGCTGGATGTTTTACTAGATTTTCAAGCTTGATACAAATGCTGATGAATGCTTGCTAATCTCTGTTTTGCAGTGAGCATCTTGGCAGTGTAAGGAGGCTTTTACAGGCTTAGTGAACTGTGGGGCACTCTGTTTTGCAGAACCAGAGTGTGTTGAGCTAATTAGCTGGTTACTTGCAGGGAATTTCTTTTAGCAGGGGTGAGGGAACTGCTTAATTAGTTTTCTAGCCGGTAGCTCGGCTCCTTCAATTTCTTTTGTGGTAAAATTGTGAATTTTACAGAGGGGCACGGGTTTCTTCAAGATTTTTTGTCGCGCAGGGGTTTCAATGGCTTCTTCAGTAAATTTCAGTGGTCAATTTATCAATGTGGAGCTTTTGACAGAGTTTTTATGCAGGAAATTAGGATAGCAAAGGAGAACAGTGGGTAAAGAAGACGCCTGCGGCAAATACCTGGTTTTTATGGCGTGGGAGGCGTTTGCACCAGTCGAATTGCAGGTATTTGGGTTGATAATGGAGGCGGCAGCAACTTTGGCGGGTGGCTTTTGAGTTTTGACCGTTGCACGTTGATTTTTGCATGCAGAGGAGCTCCGGAAATAGTAAAAAACAATGAGAAATAACGGTTAATTCTCGCCTTTTTATGAATTTTTGGCATATTAGCGCCTTTTTGGTGATGACGTCATGCTAATGTCATCATGGGCCCGGGTACGGATGGGTGACATGGCAGCTGACATGGGTGCCCAGGTGGCGGTGGCACGGTGGCAGGGTGGACAGGGTGACGGGTGACATGGATGCGACGTGGAGGCATGGTGGCGGCAAGGATGGGTGACATCATGATGACGGGGCCGTGACGTCAGCGTGGGGAGGAGGTGGTAAGTGGTTTCCTCGGAAGGGCTGAGGGCGGTAAGTGGTATCGAGGGCGGGGGGGGGGCAGCGAACACCGCAGGCGCCTGACGCGTGGCGGGGGTAGGGCGGCAATACCGCCCATCCCCCGGACACAAAAGGTCGGGTGGCTTGTGTATAAGATTGACTGCCCATCGTTGGATGGGCGGGGCGAAAGATCGTGCGGCAGGCGGCGATTGTGATACGCCGCCGCGTTATGCAATGGGGACCCGCCGAATATTTTAATTGATTTAATTAACTCGGGCGCGGGGGTGGGTAGAAACTTTAGGATTTGGGTTTTATGGGTTAGGAGTGCCATTTATTAAAATGTTTTTATTTAAGAAAACTTTATAATAAAGTGGGTTTTGGGCGGAAAAAGGGGTGCATGGGTTAATGAGGGCGGGGTTTCAAATTTTTTGGATTTTCACCATAGTTTCTTTGAAAGAAGCCATAGTTTAGGGACAAAGGGGTTGATACCAACCCCAGATAGGTTAATATTTCCCCAAAGAAGGGTTAAATAGCTATAGTGCGAGGGGGATGGTTTTTATAGATATTTTTTGGGAAATTTTTCATAGATTCTAATAGAATTAGGGAAAAGGGGAAGTTAGGGAGCTAAATAGTACATTAGTGGTTAATATGGCTTTGTGAGGTGAATGAAGGGGTAAAGCTAAGTTCTAATAGGTAAAACTTAACTTAGGATTTTTGAGGATAAATGAAATGATGAGAAAGATTTTTTACACAAAAAATGTGGCTTCTTTTCATGTTTGAACTTCATGGTTTGACCAAGTAGTTTGTCATGAAATGAAGTGGAACTGGATACCTGAGCAGATCTCAAGGCCCTTGGGGGTGTTAGTAAAATGAAGCTTGGGGGAAAATAGGGTAAATTAGACATGCTTCCAATGCTTGCCCTCCACTCTCTACTTTTGATGCCAATACCCTGAGTGGCATGAGTTTTTTCACTTAGTAAGCCAATTGGTGTTGGCCCTCTATTTCTGCAACCTTGCACTACTTACCCATCCTAGTAATCCTAACATTTTTTCTTCATTTAAAGTGGGTGCACTTGAATTAGCAGACCCTGATTGTCCTCTTTTTCTTTTGACTGCCCTCCTATCTAAAGCGTACCCTTATTTCTTCCAAGGCCCCAGATTAAGCAGTTAGGCACCTTTATTTCTCTACCTAGCTAGTCATCTGCCAAGCTTGAGTTGTTTGGTCAGGGAACATTTTCTATTCTGCAGCAAGAAATTTAACCATGGCATGGTCCAGCTTAGATTATTGGGCCATCCATCAAGTATGATTAGCAGCAGTATTTGTATAGCATGATATTGCCCAAGAGCTAGTAGTGGCATTTTGACTGGCCACTTTCCTGGTCTTTAGCTTGGGGTTCATTTTCACTTTTCTCTTGACCATTTGATTTTCTTGCCCTTTGATTGTTCTTTTAAGGCATACCCTCTTTTCATTTTTTAAATTTCTTTGTAGTATGTACACAAAATATGGAACCTTTGCAGCCTGCAATGATGAACATATTTAGCCCTTCCACTGTCCATCATGAAATATGAAACCTATTGGTATAGGAACCTAACAGTGGCTCCACTTGGGGATGGCTTTACATCGTGGAAAGCCAAGAACAACAGGTCAGATAGCCTTGTTTTCTTCCTCTCTCTGTAGTGAATTTGCTCTAGTATTGCCACCTTTCATCTGCAATTAGTGAGATGGTATGTAGTGCTTCATGACCTCTTTAGGACAACAATAAATATTTCATGACTTGCTTACCTGTATCATTGCCTATCATTGGTTTTTTGTTTTGAAGACCTTGCTCTCTTTTGTTCATTTGAGCTTTTTCAGTATCTATGTCATTTTGATGTGGTTTTGCTGATCTTTCTTCAAAATCTGTTGTAGTTGCTCTTCTATATATCTACTGTAAAAAGAAAAATGCTTGAAAATATAGACATTTATGTACAATATGGGGCTATCCTATGCTTATGTATCATGGTAGTTCTTGAGCATTCTCCCATTCACTGGGCCTTCATCATTGTTTGATTCATTTAGACTCTTGAGAAAGAAGGTATTGTTACCTTGTACAGCTTGAATTGTGAATGGCTCTTTCCACAGAAAGTCAAACTTTCCATGCTTTCCTTTGTCTTCCCTCCTAGAGTCCCCTTTTAGTACTTTGTTACCTATGAAAAAGTCCTCAGCCTTTTTTCTTTTGTCAAACACCTTTTTGAGCTTTTCCTGTAGAACTTGGGTTCTATGATACACTTCTTCCCTTGTTTGTTGTAAGTGGATTGTTTGATTGATCCTTCTCTGTATATCGTTGGGTTCAGCCTGTATTTCTTGCAGCAATTTGATTACAGGGATCCCAAGGGATGATGGGAACACAGCTTCTAGGCCATATACCAATTCATATGGGCTAGTACCAATAGATGTTTTTGTGGTCAATCTATCTGCCCATAGTGCATTTACCAGCTTTTTATGCCAATTCTTTTTGTTCTCCTCCAAGACCTTTTTAATGATGTTGATTAGGCTTTTATTGGAGGACTCGGCTAGGCATTGCCTTGAGGGTAGTAGGATGTTGAGTGACCTAGGGTGATATGATATTTGTGACAGAAGCTGATCATTTTCTTGGATTTAAAGGCAACTGCATTATCTGTTACGATTTTCTCTGGGCAGCCAAATCTAGACAAGATATTGGTTTCTATGAATTGTATGATAATTGAATCATTTTCTTGTCTACAAGGTATGGCCTCTATCCATTTGGTGAAGTAGTCAGTAGATGCCATCATCCATCTATGATGGCCTGAGGATGAAGGGTGAATTTCACCAATGAAGTCTAAGCCCCATTGTTGAAATGGTTTTTCAGTTGAAATGGGCCTGAGGGGCAGGTGAAGTAACTTCTTCTTCCCTTCAAAGACCTGACATTTATGACATGACATTACAAACTTTTTTGAATCAATAAACAGGGAGGGCCAATAAAATCCAGCCCTCAGGATTTTATCAGCTGTGGATTTCTAATATAAGTGCCCTCCACAGTCTCCTGCATGAAATTCTCTGAGGACCTTATCAGCTTCATCTGAAGTCAGGCAGTTGAGTAGGACACGTTCCTGATTTTTCCAAAATAAACAATGTCTATGATACAAAATTTTGCATCCTTTAGTTTTAGAAATCTGTTCTTGGTTCTGGATAACCCTGGAGGAGCTTGCAGGTTTAATAATACAAAACATATGTTAGCATACCAAGGTGATTTTAGAAAGGCTTGATTGATCTGTGGAGTCGCCATCTCCTGTTCGTTATCCAGTTCATTTATGTCAAGGGCTTGAAAGTTAGTCTGAGTCATTAGTTTAGCTAGCCCTTGTCCTTTTATAAGTTTTGTTGGTTTGATTTCTATATCATATTCCAGAATATTGGCAATCCATTTTCCCCTCTTGCCTTCCATTCCTTCTTGGGTTAAGATATCTTTGACTACTGCATTGGGCACATATGCAATTATGTGAGAGTATAGGATGTAAACTCTGAAATCCTTTATGGCTTTTACTAGGGCATATGCTTGTTTTTCCATGATTTTGTACTTGGGTGGGGCATCCCTAAGGGCTCTACTGAAAAATGCAATATGTTTTTCACATCCCAAGTCATCCTTTTGCAGTAGGATAGCAGCAATTGTGTTTTCAGAGGCAAAGGAGAAGATTATAAAGTCTCTATCGAAACTAGGGCTTGTAAGCACAGGTGTTTTTGTTAGGGCTATCTTGATTTCTTCAAAGGCTTGTTTAGCCTCAATTGTCCATTTGACCTTGGCATCTTTCTTGAGCATATTTTTCAACAATCTTATCAGCTCAGCTAAGTTGGGGATAAATCTTCTTAGGAAATTAATCTTCCCCAAAAAGGCTTGTAATTCCTTGATGTTTCTTGGATGGGGGACTTGCAGTATAGCCTGCATCCTATCAGGGTCAATTCTTATGCCATCTTTTGAAATTATGTGACGGAGGAGTTTTCCTTCTTCCAGGCCAAATAGTGATTTCTTTGGGTTTAAAGAAATGCCATACTTTCTGCAAATTAAGAACACTTGTCTGAGGTGTTTTAAATGTTCTTGGTCTGATTTTGAGAAGGTTGTCAGATCATCAAGGTAGATGACTAAGAAATCATGGATTTCTTTGGCAAAGGCTATAACCATTTCCCTTTGAAATGTGGCTCTAGCATTCTTGAGTCCAAAAGGCATTTTGACATATTTGAAAGTTCCCCAAGGTGTGGTGAAGGCAGTTTTATCTTGGTCGTCTGGGTGGACTAAGATTTGATTGAATCCTGAGAAGCCATCCAGTAATGAAATCCTTGAGGCTCCCACTACCCTTTGTAAGATGTGATCCATTTTTGGCAAGGGGTAGTGGTATTTGAGAGAGACTTTGTTTAAATTTCTCAGATCCACACAAAGTCTTATCTCCCCAGTTTTCTTTCTTGTAGGTACAAGGTTGGAAATCCATTCAGAAAACCTTATGGGAGCAATTATCCAAGCTTCATACATTCGTTTTACTTCTTTTTCTATTAGGGGGAGAAGTACTGGATTAACTCTTCTCAGTTTCTGTTTAAAGGGTTTTTGGTTTTCTTTCAGGGGTATTGTGTGCTGGATAACTGTAATATCATAGGACTTAAGGTCCTCATAGCTCCAAGCAAACACATCCTGAAACTCTTTGAACAGTTTGATATATTCTGATTTCTTATCAGGAGGTAAGGTTCTAGAAAGCTTGATCATTCTGGGATTTTCAATGGTGCCAATGTTACACTCCTCTATTTCTGCATTGATGGGTTGCATATTTGGTTTCTTAGAGAGATCATTTGAATCAAAAATGTCTTCTAAAGGAGCAAGACATGTAGGCAAGAAATTGTCTTTTAACTGAATTACTTCTGTTTCTTCCTCATTAATTTCATCAAGATCTGTTAGCTTTAGTTTCTGTAAATTGGCAGGGTCAAAGGTTGTAGGATGTAATATCCTATCTGCTGTTTCAGCTGATATACTTGTGTTTAGTTCATACTTTTGGTTTTGATCCTCCCTAATGCTTGTGTCAATGTTTAAGTTTGAGAATTCCTCCTTCATGGTTAAAAAATTGTTTATCTGAGTATCATTCTCAAATACTTGCCAATTATTTACATTGTCTGGGACAGAAGGACTGTGTTTGATTTCAGCAGTGAATTGGTGGTTAGGCCCAAAAGGAAGTTTACAGGTGCTTGCAAAGGTTGCCAGACTGTGAGCATGCAAGTTGTGGTTCCTAGGTATTTTGGTGAGCTGATATTCTAGGAAGTTGTTGAGCAAGTATGTCACTGCTAACCTATAAGACCTCAGCCTTGGATCATTTGTGACAAAATTTCCCTTTATCTGTTGGATAATTAGGTCTGAATCCCCCAATATGGAGACTTTGGTTACTCCTAGGCTCTTAATCAGTTTGAGACCTAGTAAGAGGGCTTCATATTCTGCCATGTTATTTGTGCATCTGAAGTTAAGCCTATATGCATGAACTAGAGCATGGTCATTTTGAGTATTGTGTATCCATACCCCTGCTCCTGCTCCTAGCTTATTTACTGACCCATCAAATTCTAAATACCACAAGGTTTCTTGATCAATGTTGGTTTTAATTTATTTACAGATTTGTTCAGTGGGCAAGTCTAGTCTTGGTGATTCTTGTGACCTGTCAGCAGACTCTGCTGTTTTGATCATATCAGTGATCTTTTGTTCTGCAACAGTGGATTGTTCATTCATATGCCTGGTTTCCTTTGTTTCTAGGAATTTGGGCTCAGTTTTTGGACATATATCAGCATTGTATAGTATGAAGGAGTCCATGTCTGAATGGATGGAGTAGATTGGGAAGTTTTGGGGCTTGTCCTGGCTGCTGACCACATATTTCATGAGTGTCTCTCTGTACTGTCTCTTTCGCTGGCCAAAGACTGAAATTGTGGCATATGACATGTCTAGTTGCAAAGATCCTTGGAGTTTGGCACCCCAAGATCTTGATAATAGCATACCATATTTAGGTGGAATGTCAGCCACTACTACATCCATTAGAATTGTTTTGGCTGGATATTGGATTAGGGATACACAAAGGTCTTTGATCAGGGATAAACATCTTACCTGGCTGGAATCAAATGAAAATAAATCTTTATAGGGTCTGGTGATGTCTAGTCCAAGTTTTTCCATTACTGATTTAGGCATTAGGTTATGAGAGGCCCCTGAGTCAAACATGGCATTGTGTAATACTTTGTCATGAATGTTTAGGCTTACATAGAATGGAGGAGTTCCTCCATCCCTTGATTTTCCATTGACTTCTGAGCCAAAAATCAGTTCTGGCTGGTCATCCAGAATGTTGACTGCATCCCTATTTTCTGGTACTTTCAATGATCTATTAATTTGTTGTCTGAAGACCTCATGTTTGGCTAGTTCAGACAGAGGGATTGCAATTTTCAGTTTGCCAATTTCTGTTTCAATATTGAAAGGTTTTTCCATCTGAACTTTTACAATATGAGCAGCAAATTTTTCCTTTTCTGCTGAATTTTGGGTGAGCATGTCCTGCTCAGGCATATTGTTTTGGGCTATGTTTGGGTTGGCTCTGTTTTCTAGAGGTTTACCCAAAATTTCTGTTGGAAGAAGTGGTGTGGGTGTAGGTTTTACTGGGGGCCATATATCAGATACATCTTCCACTGTAACCTCTTTGTGGGGTTTTTTATCTGAGGACTCGGTTAAGGCAGGTTTATCACTAGTTTCCTTGGGTAGTTTGGTGTGTGTTTGTTTGGTATTCTCAGGTACATCTATGGTTCTACTCCTTAATTTGTATTGTTTTTGTACTTCATAGACTGTTGTGTCATACCCTTCTCTGAAATCAAATGACTCACCAGATTTTGCTTGGAACTGTTTGTAGTCTTGGGCCTGTTGATCATCTTGTGTTAAGAATACATGTTCTTCATTGTCCAGACCCATTAAATTGATGTGGGGATCTTCTATTTGTTCACTAGTGGTTGAGGCTTCTGCATAATTTTCTTGAAATGGAGGTCGGATGTTCTGATAAGGACTAGTTCTCCCAGCATTTGGGTTTTAGTTTTTTCTAAAATTGGGATTCCTTGTCTTCTAAAACTGAAAACTACAGCTACGACACTTTCAGATCCAGAAACAACAGTTCGACTATGCTACTTTTTTGCAAAAGAGAACTGAAAATGATGCACAATACATAAAAACACTTACAGTTCTTTGCACTAAGGAGGCAGAATAATGCAAGAGAAGGGGGTTTTCACAGAGAAACACTGACTACCGACAACAAAACTCCTGAATAAGACTGAAAACGGTGAGAAAAAACCACAGTCTGAAGGTAAAGTTAACCTTCCCTGACCATCGCACCTGTTACACAATGAAACTAGCATGCAGCGCACCTACTGCACTCGGGAAGTGTGATGCATACAGTCTGCCTTGAAGGCAGGGTGTTATGGTACCAGTGTGATACTTTAAACAAGTTTTCATTTACAGTTTGCAATTTAGTTCAGGGATTTAGGCCGAGTAAGTAATGTTTAGTGTATGTAAAACATAGGGGTGATCTAAAGAGGTTACTAGAGCCACCACTTAGGGCAATTAGATTGTTTGCAGATCGATTGTTTAATTCATAAGCATAACCTGGAGATAGATTTCGAAGGCTAGCTGGCTTGGCTTCCGGCTCCGTCTGTAAGTTTATAAAAGAAACAAAGATAGATAGGCTAACAAACAATCTAGTCGATCCCTAGTGGAGTCGCCATTTTGTTATCGGGAATAGGGTCCACTCAGATGCTGTTATTCCCACTAAGATGGGTGGCTATCTTAGAAACAAACAAGTAAAGTCTACTTTCGTTTTCCTTTATGAAAATAGACAAGACGAGAACCAAGAAGACCAACCTTAGTCTTGTGCTTGATTTCCTCTCCTTCCTGATAGAGCTTTGCTTCTTCTTCTTCATCTTCCCAGCTTCAAAGAGCACCTATGGAATCACAGCAACATACTACTATCAAAGAACAAAGATCTATATTCATAAATAACATAGGACCAAATGTGTGTTAACCATATAAATGCATATATAAACAAGTACACAAGAATATGGAGGAAAACTAGAATAGCTTTATTAAGATGAAAAGTAGCAAGAGGATTACAACCATATGTTCTGACCCAAGATCATCCTCCAGCTAGAAATCCCTTCTTCACCTCAAGCAAAGCTTATATCACCCAACACTATGAATGTACACCAGAAAGCCAACAACACTTCTCTATAAGATACAAAATTCCAGCCTCTGGATCTCTGTGATGAGGGATCCATATATAGATGATTATAGGGAGGTGAGTCATCTTCTGGGATCTTGATTGGTGTCCTCTCTCTGACAGTTCTTGCTTCCACTTGGAGAATGATGATCTCTTACTCATCCCTGGTCGAAAACAGAGAGGCAAGTGTCAGAGGGGAAGCTTCTAGAAGATTCCATGATCTTCCACCTCGCATTTTTTCCCTGCCATTTGTCCATTCCCGAACATCGCACCCTACAGAGGAGAAACTTAGTATGCATCGCACCTTGTACATTGGGAAGGTGACATGCATCGCACCCTCTGCACTGGGCTTTCAGTATGGTCTAGTTTTGACCATTTATGAGCAGTTTTCAGTGGAGAACTTCTGGGAGATGATGTAATCAGCTGACCTTGTTCCTTTAGGCAGTGAAGCAACACTTTTAGGGACTTAGGAGCCCTCAGTTTATGGACATTTATGATTGGGGTTGAAGTGCCCAAAAATGTCTATAACAGTGGGTTTGCGCCCTTTGTGAGCGCTGATGTGCGATTTTGCAATACAAGATTTATTAAATATGAAATTCCATATGTCTTAGGTTTTTAAAATAAAAAGCCCAATGGTATCTAAGTTAGACACGGTGATCCTTTAGATAGCACTTTGTGGGTTTTGCTTGTTAATAAGGATTTTGACACACTTGGTCTAGCAGTATGCGAAAAGGCGAGAATTGTTATCTTTCAAAGGGTTTTGACTTGATATCTCATTTTATTCTTTAAAAGCTTAAAAGAAAGTGTCTAAGTGCTAAATTTATTTTTGAAGGATTTTAGCATGGGTCCCCATTTATTAATAGAATATTATCTATTATACCAATAAATGGGGGGGTTGTTGAATAGCACAACATAACTTAACCCACAGCTATCCTCAGGCTTATAGAGCGTTTGTCCAACCAGGGCTTCTATGACTAGTAACTCAACCCAGCAAGGGCTTCCAAAGAATTTTTACAACTAAGGCTTATAGGAATAGTAACTCAAACCAAGATGTTACATGGCTTCCTTGTCTAACTAAGGCTTCCAGGAACTAATAAATCATGCCACAACCAAAAGGCACAAGAAAACCAATCAGAAAACAAAAGTAAAACCCACAACACCATGGCTATCTAGGAAATGGAAAGGCTAGGCACAACCACTGTCAATCTAGGAAATCCCCATGCCAATGATAGATCATAACCAAATAACCACTTGCATATTCCATGCATGCCAAAACTACCAAGGAAATCATACATGGAACTCAGTACCTTGAAACAAAATCCATTGCAATTGTTGATCTTGATGTCCTCTCACACTTTCCTACTTTCCCTTTTCCTTCTTGCTCCAAATCCCAAGTATGCCACACTCCTCCAAGAGTTCTCCAAGAAAAATCTAAGTGTCAAGAGTATGAGAGAGAGAGAGAGAGAGAAATGGGAGCTCCAAAATAGAACTAATCAAAAGCTTGTCGACTGATCCTCAGAATCATTTTTATAAATGAGGCTTCTATTTTCTTCAATTTTCCTCTTGACATGAAACCTGTGACCTTTCACCTCCATTTTCTCCTAATTTTCGTTGTTTTCATAAATAAAATGGCAATTAATGCCTCCTTTCCTTTGCCAATTTCCTTAGCCATTAATAAACTGAAGTAACACCCCACTAGGATATTTTTCCCACCATTCAACTTGGAATACATGTCCCATGACTATGGTCTTATACATTTTTACATTAATTTTTAACCAAGGTTGTTAAAAAACCCTTCCCCTTGTGGGAACACCATCCTCCATGTTCAATGACACCTACAACTGTCAAGATTGTTGAAAACCAAAACATACTGCCCATGGAGATTTATAGCACAATTCATTGCCATATTTACAATGGGATCCTCCTGAAAACATGACAACCATACCATTTATTGGAGCTTTATAACAAAATTCATTACGGTATTTACAATAACAACCATATATACTCTTATACACATCTTCTTCAACCAATAAATAACAATACTCTTCCTGGAGCTTTATAAATCTGGAGCTTTATAAATCTAACTCGATAGAATATTTAGAATAATACACACATATACACATGCACATTTTCTCAACCAACAAATAAAAGGATGTGATGCCCGCATCTGGAATAAGGGAATCCAACAGATCACACCTCCACCCTCAAGCTAATACTAGGATTCGCCTCCTTCCTAAGAAGTCCAAAATCCACTGCCAAAGGAAAACATGCATCTAATGTCTAGCACTGAAATCTCGTGCCACTTGTCCTCTCAGTGAATAGTTACCGACTCATTATTCCAGGGAACACTCCCAATTTGAATCTGATTCCATCTAGAAAAGCTAATGACAAAAAAAATCCATCCCCAAACTTCCCTTCTCTAATACATAGACCCTCGGGCAATCTAGTCACCCCCTTCCTAGGCACACATTGTAATTTCCACTGACACCCCCATCCTAGGCAGTCTATCCTTTGGCAAGGTTTCCTCACATTGGGAGGTCAAAAAGCTAAGGCATATACCTACCTGAAAACCATCATACCGGTCATAACATTCTCATGGAAATCAATGGACACTATTGGGTACCAGTGTCCCATAATGACCCTGCTCCTGAAGTGCTTTACTAGCATACTTTTGTTTGTTTCAATTCCTTTCACTAATGTTACTAATTCTTGTAGTCAGTTTCAATCGTCTAACTGGGAATTTTCATGATTTCCTATACCAAGGATATAATTCCCATTAGACTCAAAATGGATTGAAATAAATGCAAATCATACCTCATTGGTGGCCTGTCAAGGAGGTACACTTGCAATTTTGTTTACTTCCTATCACAACAAGTCAAACTAGTTGTTTGATCAAATCATCATGCATAAACACATCACCTCCAATTAGCTCAAAACACAATCATCATAGATCAAAATCATGAAGCACATGGAATCATCATTAACTAGAATCATAGATCATATGTATAATAAAATTGAAATAAAATAATGGTACTTATCCTTCAATCTCCTTTGATTATGCCTTTGTTCTTTGTATACACACACTAGATCAATTGCCACACCTGACAAGCACCCAATATCTTTGCATCTCCTTAATCACGTACATAGACACAATGTACATCAAAACATGTACATCCATCCATGGCATACAACACCACAAAATACGTACACCTACACCTGATATACATCATGACACATACGCCTACACCTAGTGTAGAGCACAACACAATACATACATCTACACCCTGTGTACAACATAATACAAATAGTACAACACCATGAATACAGATGTCATGATACAACAATTACACAATACACATACATAGTACAACATTCCCGCAACACATCATGTGCGAGATGCACATAATACCACATGTACAACAATACCATATGTACAACATGTACACAATACCACCTATACACAGCACCACCTGCACAATGTGTGCACAACATCACATGTACATGACACCACCTGCACAACGTGTACACATTTCCACATGTAAAAGCACCATAAGTAAAATTTTTACACAATACCACATGTACATAGCACCATCTATACCCAACACTGCATATACAATATGCACACAACACCACAAATACAACAAGCACACAACATCATCTGTACACAACACTACATATGCTACATGTACACAACACCAATACTTCACATCCTAATACCACACCATCCTTACCAAATGACATTGCTTCTAGTGTCTTTCGACAATTCATGCATGTTCTAGCATGCTACAAAGCACATTGCTTTCATTCCACTGATGTATCCCCCAACATAGTCTATCCATAACATAGACATAGTATAATCACATAATATCCACTCATATACACATGATACTGACCTCATAAATTTTCCAAGACTACTCTTCCCACTTGACTCCTCATAAGACCAGGAACCTCTTCATGCCCTTTGTTCTCACCTAGATTGAACCTCAGGCTAAAGGAAGGCAATGTCAGGGTAACCACAAATCATGCTTAACCAAGTAGCAAGCCCTACTAGGCTGGGAGAGGGCTCTCTCCATAAGGATCTCAGCCAAGATGACTGGATTAGGAAAAGGATATTAGGTTAGGTATAGTAGCACAAGGTTTGATTTGATTTTGAAAAGGTCTTGTTGGATTAGGAAGAGCCAAAAAGTTAGGGCTAGGAAATTAGGTCAAAATTGCAGGGTGTTCAATGGGGCAAGGTAGGTATAGGTTTAGCACTCTAGAGCATGATGCTGAGGTGTTTTAAGACTGGTGAGAAGCTAGGAAGAGCATGTGATTACCATGGATCCTTCCTAAACTGTAGAAAACTTATAATGGTGAATATTTCCCCAAAGCAGAGCAGTGATGTTATGGATTCTACCTATCAACTTGAAAACATTCACTTGGAAGCAATGAAATGATTAATGAAGTACACAGAACATATTAACATATGATCACAAGAGAAGAAACTGAACTAAACTCCATAGCACATGGATCCCAAAGAAATAGCTGCAATTTTTATTAATCTCCTACTAAACTGCTAAAAAATGATGTACAATCAAGGCATAAGCATCCAGTTGAGTCCAACCCTTTACAATGAGAAAGAAGAAGAAGATATAGGCATTGTTTCAACCTCCTCCCATCCTCAGGGGTCGAATGCCTAAGATGAGGAGCTAATCTAACCAACACTGAACAAGAAACTGGAATATAGGCATCCTAACAACTTGCCTCTAAAAGTGAGGAAACTGATTCAGTTATGCTCAAAAAGAATTTTAATCTAATGAATCTACCCTCTACTACTAATTATCGATCATATTTACAAGAAAAAGTCATCATTTACATTAGTAAAACATCATCCATGAGAGAAAATCCATGATCACAGTCAAAACACAGTAAAATGGCTATCTTGTGAAAAATTTGTCCTACGCGCAGTGCCACTGGTCCAATGCGCAGTGCCACTTTCAGGTCCCTTTTAGAGGCCTTCCCGGCATCCAAACTGAGTTCATGATAGCGCATTGGAAATCTCTTCAAGTCTACTTTCCAAAACACCTAGAATTTCTTCATTTGAAGCTGATTTGACCCCTCAAAGGTTGATTCTCCCAAGACTGCTTCTGTGTGTCCAAAAAGTGGCAGAAAGGTCATTTTTAGGGTGTTTTTTTACTTTTTGGTGGACCAATTCTACGCCAAAAACTTAGAAAGTCCATAGGGTGCATGTAATCATCACTTTGAATCCAAAAATACAGGCCATTTGTCTAATGGGTGCCCCTAGGAAAAATGCAGTGCCAGTGGTGCTGCGCGTTGAGCTAGGTTTTTTGTGTGTGAAATTTTCAAAATTTGCAAAAAACAAAATCTCCTCCAAACTTGACCAAAGTTGGTGAACAACACTATCATCAAGTATCCTAATGAGCCAAGGAGGCTTCAGCAATAAACCTAAGCTTATCCTCCTCTTTGTTTTCCCTTTAGAGCTCGTCTTAGCCTTGCTTTCATCTATTTGACCCTCATGTTGCAAATTTTGTTTCGAGTCCTGTAGTGGTAGGCCATGTTCCTGATGATCTGGTTGTCCCTATTGGCCCTTTGCAATAGCTTTTCTAAATGAAAATTGACTCTTTCAAGCGAAAACTCTCTATCAACCTCAATTTCCTTCTCAATTAGAGTCAAAGTGACTGGTGCTTCTTCCTCTTGCATTGTTGATTTACCCTTGTCACCTTGTCTTTTTATCTTGAGAAGTTCTAGCTCCATGAGGACCTGCTTATCACTTACTTTCTTGTTCTCTTGTTTCAGATATGCGATGACATACTTGGCTCTCACCAAGTTGTCCATCAATGCTTGGATTTGAGCCTCTTTATTCTGTATGATGATGTTTCCTTTTGTTGCATCATCCTGAGCCTCCAAATCAATTGTCTCTATGCCATGATGAATATGATGTTGTTCTAGCTCGTCATGCTCCATCAAATCAAAATCTCTCTCCTCCTCATAATCTTTGTCTCCTTTGTCTATGTTTGCCAATCTTTGAGGCTGTGTACTCCTAGAAAAGGGACGGAGGGCGTGAGAAGGAGTGATTAGGAGTAAGGGAATGGAAGATGACCTTCTGAGGTATTTGGTGGGCTAGGAAATGACTGGGAGGGTGTGAATCATGAAAATGAGGGAGAGAGGCTTGGGTCCTTTTTTGAAGTATAGCTTGTGGGATGAAAGATGAAGGGGAATAAAATGTTATGGAGTGATATAGGGGAGGGATTCAGGTATTTAGTGATAAGTGGCGAGAGAAATAATGGGGGTTAGGGTTTCTAGGGTGTAATTGAGGAAGAATCTAGGTTTTCACTTTTTCCAATATAAATTACCTTCAAACAATTCAATTGCAAATCAATGATGAGGTATAGTGAGGAAACTTACTTTCTTGAGGGATGAGAGGTTGATTTTGGATGTTTTTAGGAAGCTAGAGGCTCCTTTGGCCATTGCTTCTCAACCCACAGTGCCCTCCTGAATGTGTAGCGCAATGTTTTTTTTATAGTGCCAAAATCGCCCTACGCGCAGCACTCAGCCTGTACATGCAACGCTTCGACCTGAACATGCAGCGCCACTTCAAGTCAACTTTTGACTGCTTTCCCTGTGTCCAAATTAGGCATGGGATAGATCTTTGGAAAGGATATCCTGTCTACTTTTCAGAACATCTTGAATTTTTCAATTTGGAGCTCATTTGCCTATCAAAATCTAAATCTCCCAAGACTGGTCAAAATGTGCAGAATGAGGCTGCCAAAATGTAGAGTGATGTTTCAGTCAACTGTTAGAGGTCTTCCTCAACTTCAAATTGAGTGCATGATAGCTCATTGGAAATATATGTTTTTCTAGTTATTCTTTGACCCATCAAGCAAGTCATTTGGATACACCAGCTAGGAGAAAGCTTTAATTTCCAAATGTCACTCCAGAAGTGTAGCAACTCTCCTGTGGCAAATGATTGTTTGGACATTTCTTCGAAACCTTGAGACTTGTGTAAAAACTAAAGGAGGCTTTTCTTCTTGGGTCTATGGTGGACAAACACCTCTCTCACATTTGTCAAATTCATCTTTTCTTTCTCAAAAACATCATTTGAATAAAACCTATCCCGATGTGTGAATCAAGGGATTTGCAGAAATTAAGGGAAATGAAGGGGATGAGAGGCTTCTAAGTTCTTGAGAAAAATTTGGGAAGTAGGGAGGGATGTTAGGAAGCAGGGGAAAGTGTAATTTCAAGGATTGAGTGAGGGGAAGGGGTCCAAAAGGGCAAAACATAGGCCTAACCTAGAAAAGTGTCAAATTGTAGCAATAGCCTAGGGTTTGTGTGGAAATGATGAATTTGAGGGATATTAGTGATGGGAATTGTTTAAGAAGGTATACTAAGGATATAGGAAGGTGTATGAGCATGAGGATACAAGTTTGGTTGAAGATTTGACCATCCAAGAAAAATTACCTTCAAAACCCTAGGAGAGGGAAATGAGCCTTACCTAAGCACCACTGAAGCAAAAACAAGGTGTAAAATGACCCATTGGAACCTGAAATAATGATGTCAACTCTTTGAAAGATGGTACACTCAGCCAAATGGTGACATGGACCAATACTTGGAAAACTTTAGAAGGAGTGAAAACAATCCTAGACCTAATACCTAGTGACCAAATTTTACTTGAAGACTCACTGAAATGACAAAATTTGACTTTGACACCCTAAGACCACTTTGTAAGAGCATGTTTGATCGCTGGTGGAAGGCTGCAAAGACTGACAATAATATTGGCTCCATTGGGGATGCTAGCTCCTTGGAGGTGCCAACGACACCGTAGACCAAGTAGCCTTATCCATTGGGCATGGAGTAAAGAAAAAACTCAATCTGAAATACATGACTGAATACTGATGACTCAAAGACACAAACTAACTTTTACTCAACTAAAAACTGACTCAATACTAAAACACAACTGACAAACTAGAAAAGATGCTCAAAATGGAGCTTATTCAATAAAACTTACTCTAATTATTCCATTCATCACCTGATCAAGTGAAATGAAACAACCAATGCAACCATGTAAGCATTTTTTCTACTAATTGAATTCTCCACAGGTGCTTACTTATGAACAACAAGAAAGAACTATTGAAAGGCAACTCCCATGAAAACTTGAAAATAGATCCAAATTTTCCCAGATTGAATAATATGGATGCTCTATCTGACTCCAAAAATACTGCATAAGGATCTTGAAATTCATGTGCACTGGGACTTAGCTCATCCAATGGATTACTTTTCTTCTCCTCATATAATGAATGCAACCTTTCATCTGAGTTTTGTGACGAGACTCCTACTAAAAATGACAAAGAAAATGGTTGTCGGATCAAGCTTGTATCAATACTTTTTTCAAGCTCATAGTTAGCTAATGGACAAGGACTTTGACTACAGATATCATCCAACACATCATCTATTGGATCATGAAAAACTTGAAAAGACTGTTGCAACCCATTTTCTATTGGTTTCAATGAGATTGCATAATTTTCTACAGGCTTCTCATCCTTTATTAAAGATATACTATGAACATTTCCCTTCAAAAATTGAAATGATTCAAAACATAATGGAATGAAATCATGTTGCATCATTTGATCATATGTTCTAGCTTCCAAGTCTTCATCTACAACCTAAAATTCAATGGCATTCGAGGGTTACAAATCTATATATGAGAAGTCTTGAACAAGGATTTCATTGCCCTCTAGATGGTCAAGATCAGAACTTATCAATGGTTGATTTCTGATTGCACAAAAGTTTTCTCTGATGAACTAAAACAAAGTAAAACAAAGAGGCAAAGGCCCTTCACTTACTTCAAAATTTTCTGCACTTTCCTCCTCACTTCCATAGCTGATATGCATCGGCTAGTCACCGTATTCGAGCTGTTGAAAGTGAACTTCCTCCCTCCACAAATCAGCTGTTGATTTGTCTGTAAGACTAGCTTCTGTTTGGAGAACATTATCATCATCATACTGATCAAACTTAGGCAAATAATCAGTATAAAACACATCATCAAGCATGCATGTCAGATCAATAGATGTCTCTTCTCTAAGATGATCTATAAAATAATCATTATCAAATCTATGACAGCTGGGATAAGAAAGAAAATGTTTTGGATTAGCCACTTGTTTTTCTTCAATCAATGAGCCATGGTCTTGAACATCATACTCATTCCTTGTGGTGATATTTTGCATCATCTCTTCCACTGCACTTACCAAAATGTCGAGCTTTACCTCTAAAGATGTCGATTCCTCTGGATCTATGTTCTTCATCTCTTATTCCTTCAACTTTTCCCTTCTGATCAACAGATTAGCCTCTACATCTACTGCATTGTTCTACATCTCTTCAAGCATTGCAAGGTTCCTTTCCCTCAGCAGAAACTCCATTTCTAGATCAAAAGCTTCCGAGTAGTGTAAGAGAGCGGATCTAGGAGGAGGTATTATATTAATAGGCATCAAACAATAGACTTGGTTAAATCTGGCAGAAAATTGTTGTACTGTCTCCCCTGGCTGTCTTTTTAGCTGGTTATACTCTTCTAGAATAAAGAAAGGGTTTTTTTTGACCTTGTCGAGGAAAACTTTGATGAACTATTGGAAATCTGAGATGCTCACATCAGGCAGGGTTTTGAACCAACTCTTGACTTTGCCTTACAAAGAAAGAGAAAAAAGCTTAATATTGGCATCCTCTTCATCAACTTCAAAAAGGTCAAGAAAAGACTAAAATTTCAATACATGTCTCTCAGCATTGATGTTGTCACATTCACCATCAAATTTTGGTAGATATAGGTAATGATTTTTAGGGAAAGCATCGGATATAGGAGGTAAAATCAGAGGCTTGTATCTATCTGGAATTTTACAAGGTATAGGAGTATATACAAAAGTTGTAGAATTATTCTTGATCTCCTGAGGCTCATTAGTTTGAAGATGGTCATCATAAGATTCAGAAGAAGGGTCTTGATCAAGATCAAAGGCATGTGAATATTTTGTATTCGCAATCTTCAAAGGGAAGGAATCACATGCAGTTCTAGGATATTTTCTCAAATACAGTATACTTTGTAATGTATTCTTGACATTTTTGGGAAAAGAGAAGAAATAATCTATAACAAAGAATGTAATATCTTGGATGAAATTCAAACTTGAATACTTGATCTTTCCATATTGTCGTTCCATGTTTTTGTTGGTCGGGTTCATCCTCCAGTGGAGTCCTTGGATCTGATCTTGAAACTAATTTGGAGTCACTAAGTGAATGATTTCAGCCTTCCGGTGTCTGATCGTTGTCCACCATCAACAATTAGATCTAGATATGAACTTGATACATTTTGCTGAGGAACATAAAACTACAATCCCCAATATGGAACCTTAGGCTAAAGGAATGCAATGTCAAGGTAACCACAAGCCAAGCTTAGCCAAGTAGCTAGCCATACTAGGCTAGGAGAGGGCTCTCTCCGTAGGGATCTCAGCCAAGATTACTGGATCAGGAAAAGGATATTAGGCTAGGTATAGTAGCACAAGGTTTGATTTTATTTTGAAAAGGTTTTGCTGGATCAAGAGGAGCCAGACAGTTAGGGCTAGGAGATTAGGTCACAATTGCAAGGTGTTCAATGGGGCAAGGTAGGTATAAGGCTTAGCACTCTAGGGCTTGATGGGTGAGGTGTTTTAAGACTGGTGAGAAGCTAGGAAGAGCATATGATTACCATGGATCCTTCTTACTCTGTAGAAAACATATAATGGTGAATATTTCCCCAAAGCAGAGGAATGATGTTATGGATTTTTCCTATCAACTTGAAAACATTCACTTAGAAGCAATGAAATTCTTACTAAATTACACAAAACATATTAACATATGATCACAAGAGAAGAAACTGAACTAATGTTATGAAACCAGCTCAAGAAAAGATAGAAAAGATAGATCAACGCCTTAGAATTCAGCCTCTTCGAGGGGGAAACCTCCTTTACATTACATAAATGAACAATTCTTGGATGA
>APFE031336462.1:0-11663 GCA_000404065.3 Pinus taeda | reverse complement strand
AGTACCAGGCCAACTGCTTAGAACTACCCAAAATTCTCCAGAATCACATTAATCACCTATAAGAGTGATTACTCATTGTTATTTAATCAATTCCTACTCAAAATTATGAAATACATAATAATAATTTAGAAAACCACTTGGTAAACAAAACACCTACAAGTTATGAATGCATAAATGTTCACTATATCATTGGTTTCATCAGAGAATAATCCAGAAGGACTATTGTTGTCTCTTGATACCTGCATCAAACACTTACTAGATCATGCATTCAAATATGTAACCAACAACCTATCAAACCATGGATTAGAACCATAATAAGAGTAATTCACGTAATAATAAATATAACATGCTTATAACCAACATTTAACTAGAAGAGACATGAAAAACTAGTCATAAATCACATATTAAACTAGTGCTTGTGCTCATTGATCTCATTAAGGAATAACACATATTAGCAAATGCAAATGACAACCAATTAAAGGACTTCCACATACCACCTGACCATAGATTGGGTTGAACAAAAGCTTTCTTTCAACCAATCACCCTTGTGCCATATTCCAAGCATGAATGTGTGATCACATGGAATAAACTAAAACAAAACCAACTAGGGCTTCTTGAGTTTAAACCACCTCAACACTCAACCTCAATTATTTCACCTAAATGGGTCCAAAAATAACCAAAACCAAACAAGCTTGGATGCCTCTGATTCTTCACCATACCTAGAGGAATTTTCCTGTCTCCACCCATCCATCAAGAGTTCCAGGAGATACCCGTCTCCACCCTCGACCCTTGGGAATTTTTTCATGACCACCTCACTAGGATCCACAATATACTAGCCATCCAAAGCTTAAAAAAAGAAAGAAGCCACTACATCATGGTTATCTAGGAAATGGCATAGTCAAATTTGTAAACCACTATCAATCTAGGAAAATCCCATGCCAATGACAATAAACATAAACCATAAACAATGCATCCACCATGCATCAAATCCTGACATGTTAAACCACATATGCACACTATTACCTACAATTCCACACGGTTACACTGTCCATCTTCCTCTTGTGCTCCCTTGCTTTCATTTACTTGTCCTTTGCTTTCTTGTGTTCGAGTGCTCTCTCTCTTCTTGGAGTTTGATTTCTAAAACTGATCAAAAGTTGAGCAAAAAGATGTCAACTATTTCTCAGGTGCCTTTTTATGATTTGTGTCTCACGTCTCTTCCTTTCCTTTTCCTTTTTTATTTCATTTTCCTTTATTTTCTCTTTAATTACCTTAGATGCATATTCTTGTCTCCTCATATTCCTTTCCCCTTTTTTCCTTTATTTCTTGAGTTAATTTCCATTGATTCCCTCTTACCTTTTGCCAATGCCAATTCCAATTTCCATAGCCATTAATTAACCAAAAGTGACACCAAATGTGATTTTTTCCCCTTCCTTTCATCTTGGAATGCGTGTCCCATGTCCTTGTTTTATTTTTTCCTTTTTACATGGGAATATAACTCAAGGCTATTAGAAACCCCTCCCCCTTTGGGGAACACCATCCTTGGTGTTCTATGACACTTATGACTAGAAAGACATACTTCTCATGGAGATAACAATATTTACAATGACAACACATATATACCTATGAATATTTGCTTCAGTCAACATAAAAACATACTATTTATGTAGCTTTATAAACACAACTTGATACAATATTTACAACAATACAAAAAATATATATACATATGCACATTTTATTTAAATAGAAAATAAAAGGGTATGATGCCTGCATCTAAAACAAGGGAATCTAGAGGCTTACACCTCCACCCACATAGTAGTGCTAGGGATTAACCTCCTTCCTAAGAAGTCCAAAATACACTGCCAAAATGAAATCCTACCTACAATTTCCAGTGCTACAATCCTTGCGCTACTTGTTCTATCAATGAATAGTTAGTAGCTCATTCTTCTTGAGCACACTCCCAATTTTATTTTGCTTCCTTTTGGAAATGCTAATGACCCAAAAAAACTTATTCCTAGGCCTTCCCTTCTATACTTCCTAGTCCCTTGGGCAATCTGGTCACCCCCTTCCATGTAGTTACTCACCTTCCAATTTCACCAACATCCCCTTCTCTTCTTTCCAGCCCCTCAGGTGATCCATCCCTAGGAAAGGTTTGCTCACATACGAAGGTCTGAAAACCAATGCATATCCCTTTCTCAAACTAACATACCGGTCATAACATGCTTGTGGAAATCAATAGACACTATTGGGTACCAGTGTCCCACAATGTTCGTGCTCCTGAAGTACTTTACCAACATACTGTTACATGTTCCAATTCCTTCTGTTGCTACTTTTATTTCTCTTCCACTTAGTTTCAACCATCCAAACCAGGCATTTTCCACGGTTTCCTATACCAAGCACATAATTTCCATTAGACTCTAAAGGAATTGTAATAAATTCAAATCATACCTTATTTATAGCTCGTTTATAAGGTACACTTGCAATTTTGTTTCCAAATTATCTCTTTGATTAGATCATCATATATATAAGTATCATATCTGGTTAGCTCAAAACTCAACCATCATAGATTATAATCCTAGATTATGTGCATAATTTTGAAATTAAAAACTGAAATGAAATTCTGATACTTATATTTCTAATGGTTCCTTGTTTTTTCCTTTCTTCTTTGTTCTTTTCATACACACACTGAATCAGTTTCCAAACCCAATAAACACCTAATGCCTTCTTATCCAAAGTAACAAGGAAATATGGAGACCATACCGCCTCCTCCCTCAATATCAACAACAAGGGTGCTCAAACACTATACTGCCTACACCCTCAATATCACGAACAAGGGTGTCTAGAGACTATAATGCCTCTACCGCCAATATCAACAATAGGGGTGTCTAGAGACTATACCACCTCTACCCTCAATATTTACAACAAGGGTGTCCAAAGACTATATCACCTCTACCCTCAATATAGAAAACAAGGGTCTCGAGAGACTATACCACCTCTACCCTCAATATCAGCAATAAGGGTTTCTAGATACTATACCACCTCTACCCTCAATATCAGCAACTCAAGATTGGTCTCTTCCCAAGTTGTCTAGGGCTCCATGGACTACTATCTCAACCCACAATCATCAAGGAACCCAAGCTATGACAAGGCTCCAACCCACAACCTCCAGGGAACCCAAGCTATTACAGGGCTCTAGAGATCCTGTCCCAAACCACAACCTCAAGGGATCCTGAGAACCATTCTGCTTCACAACACGTACACATACACACAATGTACAACACAACACATACATGTACACACAGTACAACACAAAAAATACACATGTCACAATAAAATGACTACAAAATACATATGACACAACACAACATGTATGCAATAGTGGTATTTCACATCTAGAGACTACACTGTCTCTACTAAGAAACCTTTTCTCTAGTGTCTTTCCCACACCTTATTGTGTGCATCCACAACCCAAGTCTCGGGTTTGCAAATCTTTTGACTATCCAAACTTGTCCCAACATGTCAAAGATTATGTTGCTTTCATTTTGCTGATATATCCTTCAACATTGCCTCATCGAGCTTCCAGGTCTACTCTACCCACTTGGTTCCTCATAAAACCAAGAATCTTTTCATGCCATTCACCTGCAAAAAAAATCATTCTTCCATAAGAATGATCCCATTGACCCTATTATACAATGGCACACACACACACACACACATACACACAGATATATATATATATGCGTTAGTATAATCATGATCACAATTCCATTACCAATGTTCATAAGTTAAAGGTTAAGAGAAGTTCCTTTATCCGTCTAATGCATACACAACATTAAGAACAATAGTTCTCAACTTAGCCAAGGCATTTGTTACCTCAAGCCCATTCACTTTACCTTTCTATTGCCTTGCTTATGACTATATTGCCATTGTCTATTTACCCCAATGGACCCATATAGCCTAACTAACTATCATATTCCTTCCTTTAGCTGCCCTTTACTCATGCACCAGGATTCAATAGGGTCTTACGTTGCCTATTGGGTTCCACTCAACTTTCCCTTAGATCTATTATATTTCATCTTTTCCCCAAATAATTCCTAAGACCCTCAAAAAATAAAAGGAAATGTAAAGAAAACAAGGAAAACCAAACAACAATACTACACCACAAACAAGGTGGTATGGCCATGCACCAGTCACACTCAAACCTATAAATCAAGCACAAAAAAATCATAAAACACTGAAAGCGCAAAACTTTTAATAGACACCATGAATCAACCCCCTATGGTTCCTAGTGCTTCCAAGAGTTCCTAAATAAAAGATCAGCCTTGGCCTTCTTCAAGATCTGTGGCAGTCTCTTTTTCCATGCAATTACATGCATCATATTGCCATAAAAACACAAATTTGAATTTATAAATAAATATAACAATATACCAGTTACCTTGCCCTAATGTACCCATCAAGCTCCCCTATAACTAAACACCTGCACATATAATCTCTCAAGGGATTCTAATTCCCTTGATGGATTCAACTATAACTAGAAACCGACTATTATGCCCACTTTTGATCCATCATCTTCCAGGTAGCTTCCTCGACCCATGGTGCTTCCACACTCTCTAACTTACTTTATCTCTCAATCTTGGAGCATGAGATCCCTCCATTGCAAAATGTGTTGAGGCTCTGCCTGGAACTCTCCCTCTAGTTCCACCTTCCATCTTAATAATGAATGCCTACTAATATGCTTGTTTCTTATACACTACTACATAGATCTAGAGAATGCTCTGACCCACATCCCTAATTGACTATGCCTCTTAAGCACTGTAAATATGAGGCTTGCCACGCTTTCAATGATCCACTATGATACAAAAGGAAATCCTTCCTATGATGATATCCACCACAGGTTCAACATAGTAATGGTTCTCTTCCATTTCCTTTATTCTTCTGCTCCTCAAGATGAGACCGACGTCCTTTCTTAGCTGCATTGAACTTCTTATACATATCCACATTTTCCTTGTAACCTTCATCAAGAGATCTTCTTCACTTCTCGAGCCCTTTTCCTTTACCCTTCTAGTGCTTAAACTTAGGCTTATGCTTTGGATACTCATAACAATGCTTCAACTTCCTGATGGCTTCCTCTAAAGAGTGATGCGCATCAAACTCAATCTATCCTTTGAATACTAATTTCAATCCACTGATGAATCTTTGGATCTTCACTTTCTCATCCTTGAGATAGGGCACATATCTTAAGAGCTCTAGAAATATAGTCATGTACTCTTCATCTATCATGGAACCTATCTTGAGATCATAGAATTCCTTGGCATTCTCATCACAATACCTCTCAGACATGTACTTTCTTATGAAGAGGATTTCAAACTCATCACAAATAAACTCCTCTTCCATGATGCCTATGACATGATTAACATACTCCCACCAGATATTTTCTTTTCCCTTGAGAATGAAGGTGGGTATCTTGGCTTTCATGTTCTCTGAATAATCATGCAGTCTGAAGAACTTCTTCATCCGAAGAAATCATGCTTATTCATCTTCTGATTTCTTCACTTCCCCATAAAAAGTAGGAGGCTTGGATTTCTTGAATTCTTCTAGAAAATATCCCCTCTCACTCCTCCTATAAAGATGTTGGCAGTGATGATGATGTTACTAATCAGAACTGGAGCAAGAATAAATTCCATGAGTGTTGTCTCTTCTGTCAATTGTATCCACAAATCTACCACCTCTCACTGTATCATCCTTGTCCATCATATACCCCTTCCGAGACCTACTTCCATCTACACCATTTGTCTTTTCTTCCTATCCATGGTTGATCCCCAGTTGTCCCTACTTCTACAAAACTGAAAGGCTCTGAATAATCACTGAATTAACCTTGGCTTTCTTTTCCTAAGCTTTGGCAAGCCTTTCGTATGCCTGAGTCAACCACTCATTTTCTTCATTGTAACTCATGATTTATGCCTTCAAAATTCTCAATATGTTTTCCAAACCAAGAGGATGTCCCTCTCCCTACTACCCAACTTATCTCTCCCATCCTAGCAATGCCTCTTAATGCCTATATGGAAAATTTTATGAACTATACTCAACTATTCTACTTTTCATCTCTTAGCCTTATATTTGCTGCAATATGCCATTGTTAGCTATGCAAAACTTAATAAAAAGACATACCTCAAGGTACCTCAGAGGAGGCTATTGCATCTTCACATGCCAATCTAGAATAGCAAGACACAACATCACAAACATACCAATTCATACATTGATATCATAACCATAATAGTAAATAGTTAACATGCATGCATGATAAATACATAAAAAAATTTCATACGTGCATAACAATCTACAGTTCCCTTGAGGTTTAGTGTTGCAACCTTGCTTTGATACCACTTTGTAACCACCCCACCCCACATTTAGCCAGGTTCATGAGCTCTCTAGGGTAAACACGAGCTGAGAATTAATATGACATGACTTGAAAACCAAGTTCAAGTTATGAAAGTGGGTTCTTCCCTCCAAAAAACTTAATGCAACCTCCATGAACACCGGATCACCCAAATGTCAAGAAACATCTCCTGATCAACTTTTCCTGGACTAGAACTATCTCCTTGACTCACTTCACATCCTAACTGCATGCATTCTAAGCCTTTCATGTGACTAGAAGGCTCCAACTACAAGCACAAGCCTTCCTTTGTGCAATTGCATTTGAAATTCTCTAGTTCAGAGGGTTCGGCTAGAAACCATGATCTTGGTTTTTAGGACCAATTTTAGGCCAATTGCCCAGAAATGTACAAAATTTTCAAAAATCACCTTAATCACTTGCAAGAGTCATTACTCACAATTCTTGACTCAATTCCTACTCAAACTTATAAAATACATGATAATCATTAGACAACCACTTGGTAAACATAACACCTATAGGTTTTGAATGCATGTATCATAGGTTTCGTAAGAGAATCATCCAGAAGGCTTACTTCCCTCCCTTGCTAGATGCATCAAACACATAGTAGCTCATACATTCAAATATATAACCAATAGTTTGTCAAACCATGGATTAGATCCATAACAAGAGCACATCAAATAATGATAAATATACCATACTTATAACAAACATTTAGCCAGAAGAGACCATGACAAACTAGTCATAAAAGAACATATTAAACTAGTGATTTTTCTCATTGCTCTCATTAAGGAATATCACATATTACCATATGAAAACACCAACCAAGTTAGGGACTTCCATACACCACCTGACCATAGATTAGGCTGAACCAAATCTTTCTTTTATCCAATCATCCTCGTGCCATATTCCAAGCATGAATGTGGGATCACATGGGATAAACCAAAATAAAACCAACCTGGGCTTCCACAAGTTAAACCACCTCAACCCTCCACCACAATTATTTCACCTAAACTGGTCCAGAAATAAACAAAACCAAACAAGCTTGGATGCATCTAATTCTTCACCAAACCTAGAAGAAGTTTCTTGTGTCCACCCATCCTTCAAGGGTTCCAAGAGAATACCCATCTCTTCTCTCAACCCTTGGGAATTTTCCCAATACCACCTCACCAGGATCCGAAATATACTAGCCATATGAATATAACCAAATAAGGAACCCACTACATCATGGTTATCAAAGAAAAGACATAGGAAAAGTTGTAAACCATTGTCAATCTAGGCAAATTCCATGCCAATGACAATAAACATAAACCATAAACTATTACCTGCAATTACACACTATTGATTTGTCCAACTTCCTCTTGCACTCCCTTGCTTTCCTTTGATTATCCTTTGCTTTCTTGTGTCTAAGTACTTTCTCTCTCTTGGATTTTAGTTTCTGAAACTGATCGAACGCTGAGAAAAATATCTCTATTTTTTTTCAGGTGCCTTTTTATCAATATCTCATGTCGGTTCCTTTAAGTTTCCTTTTTTCTTTCAATTTCTTTCATTTTCTATTTGATTTCCTTACCATGCACATTCTGGTCTCTTCATCTTCCTTTTCTCCTATTTTTCTTTATTCCTTGAATTAATTTCAATTAATTTCCTCTTTCCTTTTGCCAATGCCAATGCTAATTTCCATAGCCATTAATTAACCACAATTTACCCCCAATGTGATGTTCTTACCCTCCATTTATCTTTGAATGTGTGTCCTATGACCTTGGTTGATTTTTTCCATTTTACATGGAAATATAACCTAGGGATGTTACACTAACATCGTAATCATTTCAATCATGAACCTATCCCATTTTGTTGATCATTTTTTTATTATCAAAGGGTCATATCCAAAAACAATGAGGAGGAGAATGGAAATAAGGGCTAAGAAAATGGGGAAGGGTGAAAGCATGAATATGGGTTACACTTTTTGGTCAAATGTGGCGATGAAATTTCAAGTTTTTCATCTTTTATCGAATTTCACCCCTCAAAATTCATATAAAATTATGAATTTTGATTTAGAGTAAAAAGACAATATGTAGAGAATTATGTTGTTGTCCTAATGATATTTTTTGCAAAAAAATTTAGTGTCATATAATCTCTTAATTTTCCATTAAATGCAAGATATTTCCTTGAAAATTTTTGCAAAACTTAAGAGATATGCATGTGTTCATGTAGCATATCTTAGTCTAAAATGTGTAATTTTTAATATATATTTCTATTATATATATATAATATATTATATATATATATTATATATATATATTATATCTACATGAGCATGATACACACAGAGAGAACCAAGTTTTTCATATTAAAATTTAATTTTTATGCAAAATTATATATAATTTTTATTTTTCAAAGTTGGCAAAATAATATTTCAATTGAATTTTGGAGACACATGTGTTCACGTAAGTTTTTCTTTTAAATCTTTAATTAAATTGAAAAAAAATAGTACCCTTTTGAAGAGGACTCGTAAACGAACATAGTAGTATTTTTTGAAATTTTTTCGTTGTGTATATTTTGGGCTATTGATTTTTTATTCAGCCCCTTTGAAACTGTCCAAAAACATTTCAAGTGTTATGTTTAAAAGAAACTAGATGAAAAATATCATATGAATTTCAAATTGTTAAATTCATATGCCATTGGATAGAGTATTCTTTCATGAATCCAATGTGATCAACTCTGCCACTTAAGGAAAAATTCTACCCTAAATCTGAGAGGGTAAAAAATTCGGTTGCAGAGAAATATGCAGAAGAGGTGCTGAAACTATAATTTCTAGGACTTCAAGAGCTTGATTGAGCACTTAAATTAAAAATTCAAATTTCTTGATCGAGCGCTAAAGTAACCCTTGATTGAGTAACATACATGGTTAACCAATGGCTTGATCGAGCCATTAAAAATCTACCCCGCAAGTTCCCTCACAAACTTTTAACTCTCGATCAAGCCATAAATCTCGATCAAGAAGTTAACTCGGATTAGAAAATGACTCGATCAAGAGTTTTTTTAAACGCTTGATCGTTCTATTTTTAAGCGCATCAACAAGTCGATCGAGTTCTTAAAATTTGCTCGATTGGTGGCTTAAAATTGCTCGATCGAGCATCCATTTTTCAACAAAATTCACCCTCATTTCACCAAAAAGTGTAACCCAATTCCTTTCTTTGACCCGAAAGGGGAAGTGATTTTCACCATGTCCACCAATCCTTAATGCTCCATGATGAAAAATCATATATAGTTTTAATATTGTATAGAATCATCAATTCTTTTAGTATCAATAGCTCATGATATACTACTTAAGGGGTAGCTGGCCCATAATACCATCATCCTAAATTTTAATAATTTTTCTATTTATAGGGATCTAAGAGAGTTTGGATTGAATAAAATCCACAACCACTTTAGAAATATTCCATATTGAATATCCCTTCCGAAAAAGTAGAAGTTGATTAAGACACCTTTTTCAATTTTCTTTAAAGTTTTTTTTTTTAACAAAAATTGTTTCTATGACTCAACTTTTATAGTTATAAGCCACCATTAACACCATAGAAATTTGTGAATTTCCCTTTGTGCCTAATGTGTTATTCTTGAAGGAGGGAACATGGCCAAACATTGGTATATGAGAAAAATCTAGGAAAATCGATCCAAATGAACACTTTGTCTACTAGATTTAACCAACGTTCTCCAATTGCTTAAATGTTTGTATATTTTTATCAAAAATCATTTCCATATAGATTGAATTAGGTTTCCTAAAGACATGTCCATTCAAAATTGTTTAAATTATGTCCAAGAGGAAAACATAAAAATTCTAAAATTTTGGAAATATTTTGGAGTAGAAAAGAACTGATGTTCTAGACATAGATGTGGTTTTTCCCATCACTAACAATAGTCCCAAAAGCATTGAGAAATTGTCACAAAATAAATTAAAATTTCCTAACGATGATAGTAGGTGTACCTCCCATAAGAATAATATAATTAATGAAATTTTACTTCTCGAGCAACATTAATTCCTTATTGACTACCTAAAACCCTTTCAAATTTAAACATTTCCATACATATTTTTCGATAAGTATTCAAAGGAAAGGTGAATTGGGACACTTCTACATTAATCCCCAACTATTGAAAAACTTGGTTTTCCTTTGATTTATAAGAGGGGAGATCCATGGAAAGTTGATACAACATCACACCCAAAGAACAAAAGACTCAACAAATCCAAACTTGTGAAGAAAAGTAGAGGGAAATAGTGTCTTACTTCATCAAACACAATCACCATATACATCTTGTCTATGATTCCCTTTTCTTTATTTGTATTAAGGGAGTGTATTTCCTCTTACTCTAAAATAACATTATTGAGGATTTAAAATTTCTATGTGAACCCATCTTGATGGTCAAAAATAAATTTTGGGAGAATCTTTTTTATCTTGTTTTCCATTAGTTTGGGAAATTAAATGAGGATTTATGTAATGAAATGGGGTGGAATCTAGAAAATAAAGATGGATTGATTTTAGGAATAAACGTTAAAAAGGAAGAATTAGTACTTCTCCCAAGCTTGTTACTTTTTTTTGAAGGTTTTTGAGCATGCATTTCAAATAAAATTTGATAATAAACAAACATGAGTAATAAATACAGATACATAATTCATCTAATCTTGGGGCTTTATCTAGTTCTAGCTCCTAAATGGCTCTAATTTTTTGTCCTTAATGGATTTGTCTAACCCTAATTTTTTTTTTGGTTAATAAAGAGATTAGTTTGGGAATCTTGTCCAACATTATTGCAAGCGAGTTTGGTTCAACTTCTTGAAGTGAGATCAAACAACTCCTTAATGGTTTAAAAGTTATCAAATATTATATCATCCTCTATATTTATTTCTTTAACATAATTTATTAGCTCTCTTTCTTTATCTTTCTTATGGAAAAATGAGGTGATTTTATCATCATGTTATATATAAATATTCTTAGACTTTAAACACCATATTTGTTATTTTTTAATATTGAATTTATACTTTTTATCACATAAGTCCCTTGCTTCTAATAAATATTTCCTTGTGACTTCACCATATTCCATTCTAACTTGTAAATATCCCAACTAAGCTAGCAAATCAAGTCTCTCTTATATTGTGGAAGTGAGTATTTAACCCATACTTTTAGAGAAGAAATGATAGCCCTCAACTTTTCCTCCCAAATATAGGGTGGAGATACAATATTTGATTCCTCTTCTCTTATTTTTATTTCTTTGGAGTTATGGAGCT
>APFE031336461.1:0-12677 GCA_000404065.3 Pinus taeda | reverse complement strand
AAAAGACAATTATCCCACTCCATTTATCAATCAAATCGTTAATGAGTGTGCCAGGAGTTATATTTTCTCGTTCATGGATGGTTTTTTTGGTTACAACCAGATCAACATTTCACCCAGTGATCAACATAAAATGGCGTTTATTTGTCCCTAGGGCACTTTTGTTTATAAAAATCTTCCTTTTGGTTTAAAAAATGCTGGCTCTCCCTTCCAAGGAGAAATATCTTATGCATTTCATAATATTTGTCACATTGTTCAACCTTACCTTGATGAATTACCAGCCCATTCTGCTAAGCGACATGATCATCCAGATCACTTAAGATCCATCTTTCTACGATGTCAGCATTATAACATTCGTCTCAATCTGCACAAGTGCATTTTTTGGGTTGAATATGGTCAACTCTTTGGTTTTGTGGTGTCTCGCGAAGGTGTTTGGATCGATCCTTTAAAAGTTGAGGCCATTGTCAACTTACCCCCCACCTCATTGCTGCAATTGCAATGCCTACAAAGAAAGGCTAACTTTCTCCATTAATTTGATCCTAATTACGCTAAACTCACCAAGGGTTTTACTCGCTTACTTAAGAAGGGGATCCCTTTAATTTGGGATGAAGTTGCCTAAAAATCCTTCGATGCTTTGAAAGACATGCTTATCAGTGCTTCTTTACTGCAACCCCTTGATTATCGACACAATTATTTCTTGCACTTGGCAGCAACTAATACTACTATTGCTATGGTGTTAGTTCAAGATGACAACGATGGCAATGAGCACATGGTTTATTGTTTAAGTCGAAATATTTTTGATACTGAGTCTCAATATGTCCATGTTGAGAAGCTTACCTTGGAAGCAATCCATGTTGTCCAAAGATTTCAACACTATATCCTTTTACGGAAAACCACAGTGATTTTCGGAGTTTGATTTGGAGTTTACTGCCCCCAAATCAAAGAAATCACTTGTTTTTGCTGAGTCAATATGTTCCTTTCCATTTGCAAGCACTTCTACTAATTTATCTGAGAAAATTCCCGATGAAACTCTATTTCTGATCGACACTCTTGACTAGTGGTATGGAGATATTATTGTTTATCTTCAGACCCAAACCTTCCGATCTGAGTTGTCTCGATTTGACCACCATCGCATCGGGCATCAGTCCCAACCCTATAGGATCCTTGGTGATACATTGTATCGGGTCAGTGTGGACTCTATTCTTCGTAGGTGTCTCACCCTAGAAGAGTCTGAACGGGCCTTGAATGATTGCCACTCTGGTGCCTGTGGTGGTCATATAACTGGCTATGCCACTGCTCAGAAAATTCTTCGCGTTAGTTATTTCTGGCTTTCTACCTTCAAATATTTTATTCTAGCTATTCAAAAATGCCATGAATGCCAGATTTTCAAAAGCAACAGTGCGCCCCGCCTACACCCTTACACCCAATAGATGGTCATCGAAGCTCAAAAGAAACATGTCAAAGCTCATTTTGACCAAACAATTTCTCCTCATACTTTTGCGGAAGGCAACTTGGTCCTTTTTTATGATCAAGCCAATGATAAATTGGGAGAAGGAAAGTTCGAACCCATGTGGCATGGGCCCTACATCGTTAAGCGTGTCTTACAAAAAGGTGCCTATGAGCTATGTGATTATGAGGGAAATGCATTGTCACATCCTTGCAATGGGCTGTATCTAAAGAAGTATTATGTGTGAAATTCGTGTAATGACTTTTGTACATTAGTGTGTCGATTCATTAGTGTGTGTTTGTTTTCTTTGTAGACATGTGTTTTTCTACTTATCTTGTGTTCCACTTGGTTTGCAGATGTGATCAAGCCATTACGTTGGTTTTGTTGATGGTGCTTATCGTAGCACACAAAACCTATCTTCCACAGCATGGATACTCTATGCCCCTGATGGAAAGCTGGTTAACTTACAAGGTATATGCCTTGGTTGAACAACTAACAATATTGTTGAATATAATGCAGTCATTGAACTCTTGCGAAAAGAAATTTCTCTTGGCATTAGGGATTTAGCTGTCAAGTTGGATTCACATCTAATTGTGTTACAATTAAACAATCATTACTCAGTGAGAAACTACGTTCTAGATTACTAGAAAGAAATTTTGATTTCATCACATATCAACATCTTCCATGTAATTTATATACATTAACAGATACGTTAGAAAATTTTGTTCTTGATAGAAATTTGCATCATTTATAAAACTGATCATATTATGGACACATAAGTAGAAAATAAAACATGCACACACACACACACACACACACACACACACACACATATTGCATCTGTTAGAGTGATAACATCAAGATATAAAAAAAAATAGAGTGTTCTGGGAGACTTGGCTTTCAAAGCTTGCAAAATGTGTAAAAGAGCTAGAAAGGCTATCAACCTACACGGTGCTCATGATAGTGCAAGACCACTCTAATCACCTAGCCTAACAACCGACGTAGTCTTGTAGATACTCCCATTGTGTGTCTCTTCCAACGTAGTGGAACCTCATCAATAGTGGCATACTCTAGGATTCCTTGGGTTATTGCCTCCGAGTTGTGCTCCATCTTAGCTAAGGGGTCTGCCCCTTCTTCATAGTCTGTGCCCAATATTTGATGACTAGCTTGCCATGATATTGTTGACATACTATGTGGTCTCTCTGGTCCCACATCTGCACATTTATCGCAAGTTGAGTCTCAGTTTACACTTTTACAAAAGATCATAAAACTTGAAAAAATCCAAAAAACAAGTTTTTACCTGCATTGGTCCACTGTTCTCCTTGTGGCAAAGGTAGATTTGGATCCCACTTGAAATCCATGCCAGCATAAGCATAGTCATCTACCATGAGTAGTTGTCATTCTATCCAAGAAAAAAATTGTGGTGGGTAATGCATATGCTGACCCGTTCCTCCTCGAGGCATGAGTTGACTCCATCTCACTAGTCTCAGACCTCGGGGGGTAGGATTTGGTACCTCTGCCCATTGATACCAGAATAGGGGCACCTGCTCTAAAAATAGGGTCACTAATATTGAACAGAACTCAAATTTCTTCAGGTGTCCATGCTTCCCCTTGGTCAGCTGTCTTTTCATATTCACTAGAAGGCTTCCACACTTGTTAAATATGGCGGGGGTCAAATATGCAATAACATACTGGAACTGGGATTTCGAAGCCTCATGCAAGGTTTGCATGCCATATAAATGCGCCATAGTGAACAAGACCATTCTCAAGAGAAGGTAGTTGGTGATTGTTGCTATCTTCACCTTCCCTCCATTGGTCATTTCGACACCAAGACAATGCCTTTAGACTAGAGTTCTCGTACTTTCACCTCCTGGGCGAGATCCAAAGAGCTGGATTGCTTCTCCTCTTTGGGACAATCCCTTGATGAAGTAAATATCCACCTCCTCAAGTTCTAGTTCTTGGCCTTTTATGATGAAGATCTCTCGATCAACATCCCAAAGATTGATCAAGTAGGGCAACAATTCCATCTGGGCCCTTAACCCTGTGGGCCTAAAGAAATTTAGCAACCCAAAGTTCCTTAAAGCATTGATGCATTCAGGATCCTAAGTTGCTTGGTGGTCTTTGGCCTCATGGCCTCTTTCTTTCCATTACAAAACTATGATCTCCAGCAAAACATCATTTAACACCAATTAATGCTTTTTCATGCATTGAAATCAAATATTTTTGCTTGAAAAGAAGGGTTTTTCTTTCAAAAACTCTATCTCGGTGCCATTGTGCCTATTTTTACAAATAGAGTGATATCATTGCATGAGCCTTTTGGCTCAATTGTGATCATTATAAGTTCGATGACCATACCGGCGATGATCGCCGGTGCCCTAAAAATTGAAAATCCTCCTTTATAGCACATAAATTACCGTTAAACATGCATAAAACGGTTATAAAATACAAGAGCAGGGATGGGCCTTTGACCTGTTGCAAATGGTTCACAAAATGGCACTTTGGATCTCCCGTAACGACCACTTGAAAATCGAGAAAATTAGGGCACAAATGCACTTTCAGAGCTTACTATGGTAAAATGGTAAAAAATAAATTTACTTTTGGTATTTATAAGTTTTGCAAGTCATTTTGTCAATATTTTATTATTATTTCTCGATATCAGTGATGGGTGCGTTTCTTTGTGCAACTACAGGTATCTTCAGGTGAACAGTGATCATTATTGACTGATTCTTTAGAGTTTTGTTTTATCTATTTTTTGGACTCATTAAATAAACGAAAAAGGAACCCCCCCTGGAGTCATCTTTGAGCTCTTTTTTTACTGTTGAAACCTAAAAAGGTTTCCGAGTACTTGTCGTTTTGAACTCATTAAAGTAAATGAATCGAAGTCACCTCAGTATATGTTTACCCCTTTTTCGGGCTTAGACTGAATACTTACGAAAAAGGTACACCTTGATCGACATGGTCAAGAGGTTCTCTTGGATATTGTTTTCTACCTTTTCAGATTCGAGGGACAAATTACGAAAAGGGACATGATAGAGTTTTCTTTTTTGTCTCTTTTTAAAACTCTATAAATATGAAAAAGATGTCGATTTATTCTTACGTCGAACTCATTAAAATTTTATGACAAAAGACTCGTCAGCATGATGAGACTGATATTTTCCTTCCTAGAGCTCATAAAACTTACTAGGATGGATGCATTCGAAGAATGAACTTACATGAAAAACATATGCTATCCCCTTCAAGCTTGTGATACAAATAATTGGGGTACCTGCTAAAAATAGCAAGGAAAAATGAAGATGAAACATCCTTTATATAGGCAACATGTCGCTCTTGAACATGACACTCTTCTACCCTCGTGTTTAGTTTGGGATATCCTCACTCAGTCACTTGTCCTCCTGGGTTTGGGTGATCCACTTTTGCCTCTCATTTGACTATTCCATTTTGTCATCATGACCTTTAGTCATATTTTGATTAAGATTTTGCCTCACTCCAGAGTCGTGTCGCCAGTGTTCAAGAGAAGTCCAATTTGCAGTTATTTACCTATACACTATTTCAGTCATTGTTACAATCTTGAAAATTATTCCACTTTATTCCTTGTTTCATGTCGATGGTGGGGGATTCATCATTTCCCTCCTTTGACGTGTCACTTCCTGTTGAATTGATCCAAATTTAAACAAGAACGCAAAAAATGATAGATATAACCATAAATGCATAGATACAGCAGAAACAATACTTCATTTCTTTAGTGTAAAATACTGAAATATGCTACAAACAGAAATGGAAATAAACTAGCTCGGGTGATGGTAGCTTATCTCTAAGAAGATATGTGGCCGCTACATGCCTCTAAATTGTGTTACAATGAGGCTCGAAGGCCTATTTATTGTTGATAAATAATGGAAAACTCTAAATATCCAAAAACCTAACCGTAGGAGATGAAGCACCAAACTATGGGCCCTGCTTGGGTAAATTGGTACATCAACTTCCCGTGGTCGTAACTTTGGCATACAATCTCTGTTTGACGTGCACAATACCTCGTTAGAAAGATCTATCCGAGGACTACAACTCAAAATGGTTCCAGAAGTTCAGGACCTGAAAAACTTCCAAAAATAGTAAATTATGCTACAATTAAGGAAAATGAAAGAGACAATTGTGGGGGTCCAAGTGGGATAAGTAGGTGGCCACCAACATCCACCTAGATCATGAATTCAACTCATTATCTAGGAACATGACTTAGAAACTCCCTTTCAGTACCTTAGAGCTTGCATTCCTTAATGGCTAGTTATTCACATCTGACGACAGGTCTTCATCATTGGATTACGATCGGGTGATTCCACGAGTGTTCGATTTCAGCTTCATTATCACATTCACAAATTGTACTATTGTACCTTGAGAGCCATTGTCATTATTGGTGGTTTCTCTCATACCCATTAATGGTCCACATCATTGGCTGGTAATCAGGTGGTTTTCTAGCATGCTCGACTTTAACACATTCATTCATATGTTAGAATTCATACTTTGATCGGGTCGGGATGGAGTGCAAGACCCTAGGTCTTGTCTAATATGAATCAGGTTGCGTGGATTTATATGTTGTTCATGCTTATACACATGTTTCTACTATACGAATGGTTGTGACCATACCATGGGACTTTATATTTATGATGATCCTTGTTATTTGGATGGCTACGCCCATGCCATGGATCTTTTCATATAGCTTTCATCATTTAGATGGCTACGCCCATGCCGTAGATTCATGTCTTGATCTCAGATATGTATATGTATATGCGTCCTTGATTTGTAGGTCTCCTAACAGTGCGTGTCCTCGTCATTGCAAGAACTCGTAAAGCATCTCAGTCATCACTCCTCCTTCTGCCTTCATGCTTTAGGGGGTATCTGTTACACATTATTTTGTCACACCTCCTGCACTTCCCTGTGACATACCCCGAAGTGCCCGAAACATTACAATTATGCAGTGTACTCATTCATGTATACAACTCAGATCCCTCCTAAGACTTTGATCGGAAAATGCCCTGAGCTTTCCTTGAAGATATAACTCTTAAAACCCTAAAATGAGAATTATCACTCTTATAAGACTTAAAACAACAATTGTCACCTGTTACACTGTACTTGACTAGTGATGGAATCACTCTATTCCCTTTCATACCTGCGATGATCCCAAAGAGGATGAGAAGCTTCGTGATCTAGAAGCTTCCAGAGCGACGAGTTGGAGGTTGTTTGGAATAGATGTGGCCGAATCCTCCCAACTTGGCCTCTTGGTCTTATCCATATGAGCTACCTCCTTCAGATGAGGGCATAATCCTATCTTTGAAGAGGTCCTAACTCCCTTTCCTAGCCTATAAATTCATCCTCTCCCATTCCCAAATGGTTGGTCTATATCTATTTGCACCCTTATGCTAAGATTGTGCATAGAGGCTATTCATTTGACTTAGAGAAGGAGTGCTTGGAGAGTTCTTGGTTTGTTCTTGGATTTCCACTCAAGGAGAGCCTATCAACATCAAGGCTTTGGTTGTAAGATTCCCTTTACTTTCAAATAATACACAGCTACTGGTTCATCTTCCCAAAATGCATATGTTCATATATCATTATCTTGACATTCCTTGATCAGTTAAGTAGGTTGATATTGGATTTTATATTTTTTTTGGCATGCCTTGTTGTGTCTTGATCACTTGTGTAGGTGCATAAACACTGAGAGAAGCAGGAACAAGCCTGTGACACAAGCGGTTCAAGGTCCTCAATAAAGGAAATTGGAATAGCATCAAAACAAGGTAGGCCATCTCCTTCGTTCTTCTTTTAAATTGTAACCTAGGAAGATGTCTAGTTGATTGTCACTTCAGTTGCTAGACCCACTCATTGGGCTAGAGGGATCGTGTCTATCTGCAGAGAGGATTAACCTTGTTAACAATGGTTTCTCAAATCTTTACAGCCTGAAATTTCTAAGGATGTATCGTTCTTCGGTGTATTCACCGAAGAAGAGGCTATTTTTAGAGCCCAACAGCTAGAACTTATATATTCTCAATCTAGGGTTCTTCAGAAAATTTTGCCTAATGCTCCTAGATCTAAGGTTGACCTAGCCAAGCCAAATCCAGGTATCCATGCTAATGGGCTAGTCGGATCTGTTTATCATAGCATGGCTAACCTACTAAATCAATTGCAGTAGTTGTTTTTACAAACTGCTTATTCTATGCATGCATAACCATCAATGCCCATGCCTTCTCAACCTTCATCTATAAATGTCATTCAAACTTCTAAACCCAAAGGAAACCAAAAATCCGATGGGAAGAAGAAAGGATGTGGTAGGACAAAGAATCAGGATGGGAAGGGTAATGCAAATAATCCCAACAATGATGTCGTGGGGGTAAAAAAGAGTCTAAGAAGAAAGTAAAGTTTCCATGCAAGTTATGAAATGGTGACCATTTGACTCATCTTTTCGTTAAGATTCAAGATGCTCAGCGCTTGTTGGTTCAACAAGGGTCTTCTAGCTCCTAGGTTGTGCTAATTAACGCTTTTCCCCAAGGGCAACAATTGTTTTCTGGTGCGAATCCTAGTACTGGTACCCCCAGTGGGGGCAACCAAGAAGGGGAGAATACATCAAATGTTTATATCATGAGTTCACATATTGATGTTGCTACACAGTCACGTGATTATGGTGAATCAGAATCGTCTAACACTAAGACTACTCCTGATGTTTCAGAGCCACTCCATAACGAGAGGCCCGTAGTTGAGTCTATACCTCAGATGCCGAAAGGCTTCACAGAACGTTTGACAATTAACCCAAATGCTAAGGAAACTTAGAACTACTCTATTGTAGAAGACCTGGCTTAGAGTCCTTGTGCCATGTCAGCGTTAGAGGTACTCCAGTCGTGCCCATCACAAGGGAGTGAATTACTAACTGCAATCGGAGTAGTTGATCGAAAAAACTCTCTTGTTCTTACATTCAACATGTCGAACATCAAGAAGAGACTCCCACATCATATGACTTTTCAAATCAAGTCTACATACTAAAAGACAATATCTTTCGAACCATAGTTGATAAGGGAACTTAAACATGTGTAATGTATATATCATGTTGGAAGGCTATTGGATCACCTCAAATTGTTCCTTCACCTACTCTATTAACAACATTTGATGGTCATTCTCATAGACCGCATGGGATTATTCCAACCTTTCCTGTTTGTGTTGGGGGTAAGGTGGTAAATATTGAAGTAGAAATAGTCGATGCAAATTTGGATTACAATCTCCTTTTAGGTAGAAATTGGATTTGTGAGATGGATGCTATTGTATCATTGTTATTCCACATCTTCTGTTTTCCTCATGAAGGGAGAATTGTAATGGTTGATCAGATGGATTATTCTCCGGGTGAGTCCAATGAATCTTTTGAATCTAAAGTTCCGTTAGTGAATAGTTTGAAACAATGTATAGAGAATCTAGGAGTTGGAATGTACTCTTCCTTAATGGGTACCTTTGATTTTCCTACTCCTATTGCTAAATTAATGCTATCTTATTCTCCAAGGTAGCTTCTCGAAGATAGTTCTTTAGAACTCATTATTTTTCAGATCCTTGGCCCATGCCCTCTTCTACCACCATTAGATGAGGGGTAGGTGGGTGGAATGGAATTCCTAAGTCTGTAGCTTAAATTGCTTATCAGTCTATAGTTAACACTGCAGAAAATGATCCTACCCCTTTTTCACCAGAGGAGCTGGATGGGATGTGGCTTCGACCTGGACTCTAGATTCAACTTCTGCTATGGATTGATTAGGTACTATTTTTCCATCCAAGGAAGCAGTTCTAGAAGCAATGAAAGGTGTTGAGAGACCATGGAATGATTTGCATCATCGGGCATATTTCCTCCCTAATTTGCGAGAAGTAGAATCAAGCTTGTCTAGTCCTTCATCTACTAGTGATGTTTACACAGTTTTAAATCCTTTGGCTCCAACATAGTTTTCCGCCAAGGGTAACATGTCTATTATTTCATAAATTGTTCCAGTGAACATCTCTAGGAATCCCAACGTTATCGAAAATGTCTTCATTGGAGATGATTGTTCCCCTGAAGAAATTCAAACTTATACCGATCTCTTTAAAGAGTTTTGATATGTGTTTGCTTGGTCTTATGAGGAAATGTGTGGGATAGATCCATCTATAATCTAGCATGAGATCAAGACATATGAAAATGAGAAACCTATTCATGAGAAGCTTCGGTTGGTAAACCCTAGAAAAGCAACAACTATCAAATCTGAGGTTGAAAAGTTGCTTAAGGTGGGTTTCATATACCTCATTCCTTTAACTGAGTGGGTCTCAAATCTAGTCCTAGTAGAGTCACCAATTCTGATACAGGTAAATTCACCCTAGGGTCATGGGGTGAGATCCCCAACAGAGCGAAGGGCTTACAACATAAAGGGACATGCAAACAGGCAATCCTAATACTTAAACTACTGAAGTAGGAAGAAGAGGTATTACTCGGAGGTTCTACATTTGAGGTCATTCCTGTAGGGTCCAAAACCTTTGCTTCTTCCAATGATTTAGAACTTGCAACTCATTCAAGCAAAGCATATACAATAGCAGTAATAGAAAGTATGTTCAGGATATAGGTGTTAGGTAATATAAGCATGTAAGCAAATAATAATTAACATAATATTTCATAAGCAAATCATAACATAGATTAATGCATTAAGAAATTAAATATCAAGAACAAAACAACACCTCTTTGTTGATGTAAACTGAAGAAATTACACAAGAACTACAACCTGAGTCGTCTGCCGGCTCCAAGCAAAACTGTCCTCTAGATCCATCCTACTTGGGCCTCAACAATCCTCCTCCATAGGTATACACAAGGATGTTATAAAGGGATGAAGGACATCTCAAGAAGGAAACAAAGGTTTCCTATGACTTGGGAGTGCAAAAGGCACAGGGATTTCTTTAGACTTGATCAGGGATGTAATCAACTATAATATCAATATCTAATCTTTTCTCCTCCTTTAGGCCTTCCCATGGAGGTCTATTTATACTTCTCCAAATTATTTTTTCAGTTGGGAAACAGTTGGGCCACAGGATACAGTAGGTGAGTAACAGGTAAATATCATAAACTCTGCCCGAATTTAAGGACATTATATATATTTTTAATGTTTTAACACATATACACATGTTAAGTATATAATGAATCATGTGTACATGCTTTTTATACATGGAAAAACAACGTATGGGATATAAAACATTGTTTTTTAGAATTTGGACCAAGTTTGGAAGGGAAGGGCTTCCCTAGGCCATAACACATAGCATCAAATCTACTAAGGGTGGTAAATGGTGATATAACAGGAAGACTGGTAGAAATTTGTTGCATGATTTTCAAAGCGCCATGATGCAAGTGACCCAACCGCTTGTGCCACAACTCACCGATGTCTTGGCTCTGCACCTTCTTAATTTCATGCTCAAGGCATCACAATCTTTGACCTCCAACTTGTAGAGATTCTTCACCCAAACCCCTTTCCCTTTACTTGTGCCGTGGCTATGTGATGAAGTAACGTCTTTCCCTTACTAAAGATCACATCATAGCCTGTATCCTCCAACATGGAAACAGATACCAAGTTCTTGTTCAAACCAGGAACATACATAACATCTCGCGAAGTGAGGGGAGAACTTGACTCCCTTTGATAGGTAACTATACCAAGACCAGTAGCACTATACCTCCCATTGTCACCAATATCAACATGCATATAGAGATCCTTCTCCTACAAGTTATTGAAGAGCTCTTTCTTACCCATCATGTGGAAAGAACCTCCACTGTCCATGTACCATACACTACCCATCATCAATGACACCATACATCTGATGAGGGTAAATTTCAGTTCGAATTGTGAGGCAAGAGCCTCACCTCTTGCTGCTCCTCACAAGGGCTTCTTACTTGCCTTCTTGAGTGGGCACTTTGTGGAAAAATGTTCGAGCTCGTGACAATGAAAGCACTTGACTTTCGACATGTCCTTATTCTTGCCTCCATGAAAAGAACCTGATTTGGAATGGGATGCATTCCCCTTCCCTTTCTTTGCCTTACCTGTTAAGTCACAATTTTCCTCATCATCAGTCCTTGATGAGGATACATTTATGGTATTCCTATGAATCTCTTCCTATACCAAATTGGACAACAACCATTCCCAACCTGGTATCTTCTCCCTCCCATTGGCAGAGTCTTGATAACTATGCCAACTCTTGGGAAGTCCTAGAAGAGTTAGTATCACCATATTTTCCTTGGCAACAATAATCCCAACACTTCAAAGCACATCCTGACAATGGGTGAACTTGGTCAAGTACTTTGGAATATAGTCACCCTTCTCCATCTTGATCTTTCTGATTTTGTCTTATAGTGCCAATTTCCTATGGTCAATTCTATTTTGAAACAGGTCTATCAATGCCTTTCACATTGAGTATGGAGTATCCTTCCCATGGAGACTCGAGACAATGTGGTCTCGAACTCCCTATAGGATAATCCTTCTCACTTTTTCCACACACTTTCTCCATTCAGCTGGATCTTTTGCATTAGATGTTGGAGGCTTAGGAATGTCATGAGCTATGAATTCCTTAAGTCCACTATCTTCCAACACTACCTTCATAATGTCCTTCCAAGTTATATAATTCGAGCTGGCCTCCAAGGCATACTCAAGTCGCAACTCGTACAAATACATATTGTTTCTCTGAAGTATAAACTTGTAAATTCAATTTTCACCTACACAACAAACTTGAATTCTCCTCTTCTATATTATGTTCACCTATGATACCATGTAGATTTTTCCTGTAGATTCAACAACTTATTTGATATGCTACAACAAAAGACAAGAATATACTCTACTCTTCTTAGCGGAAACAAAAAATGATCGATGAAAACAATAAGCAGAAAGAGGAAGAATATCAATCACACATAACACAATATTTCTCTTGGGAAAGCAATTGCTAAAAATCCTGACTATCTATATTTCATTGACCAGAAGATCCGAGAAGAAAAAATAATTCTTGTTCATCCTAAACAATTCATGCACTAGTACAATCTAACTTTCTGCTTCACAAGCCAGCTCAAGCCAACACTTAGCCAATTATGATGCCTGCCAAGGCCCTACCTCCTTGCAAAATTCCTATTGAAATTAGCCCATATTTAATGGGAAATCCACTCTCCATAGCTTTGCAATCCAAACATAGGTCCTCAACTGATTGCATACACCATTTGTACAACTCAGAA
>APFE031336460.1:19860-61270 GCA_000404065.3 Pinus taeda | reverse complement strand
ATAATAATTTAAAATAAAGTTATAATTTAATTAGTTTTTATGATTTTTTTTAATTCTAGAGATATATAATGAAGTGTTTTGATGTTTATTATGGATTGATCCCTATCCATTTAATTTATACAAGCCTAGATCCATCTTAACTCCGGATCTATCAAGTGTTCAGAGGGATCAAATCTCTCGAGGTGAAAACCTCTTTTATGAGTGCAAAAATTGAGGAAAGGTTTGCACCTCAAGAGATTTGATCCCTGTCGGCACTTGATAGATCTAGAGTTAATATGGATCTAAGCTAGTTTCATTCGTGTGCAGCTAAGGAAAATCTATCGAACATATGATTAATTTTATCAATAATATGTAAATACATCTAATAGAATATAATAATTTTAAATATGCTAAATATGTCAGAGATTTATCTGGTCATTTTAATTTTAAATTTTCTTAGTTACCTCTGTTTGTTGAGATGATAAATATTGTTAATAACTTTAATGATGAAATAAAATTTTTGAATGAAAAGTGACAATGTAATAGTGTTGAATAATAGAAAATGTGAATAATAGGAATGTAGTCAATTACAAATAGTCTTCATTGTGATCAATCTCAAATTATTTTCTTGTACTATTCTTATTGTTACCCTTGTTAGTTTTTTCATCTTTTCATATCAATATATGAAAAGGAAAATTGAAATCGTAAACCATTTAAATATTTAGCTTGAGCTATTGTAGTAAACATCATACCTTGTCTCTCTTGCTCTCTAGTATTAATAGGTTGAATTACTATAACACAAAAATCAATTTACATTGTCAATAATTTTTTGTGCTTACACTGAAATCAATGCACATTGTTAATTTAACCACTTTAAAAATAGTGTACCATCGTACATCCAATTACATCAAATCAGAAATCAACATCTACACTAAAATCAATGCATCTAATGCAAGCAATCAGATAAGATTATAAAACAACATATACACTAAAAAAAATGCATCTAGTGCAAGTAAGCCAATAGGATTAGAAACCAACATCTACACTGAAATCAATGCATCTAGTGCAAGTAATAAAAAAGGATTAGAAATCACCATCTACACTGAAATCAATGCATTTAGTGCAAGAAATCAAATAGGATTAGAATTCATCTACATTGAAATCAATGCATCTAGTGCAAGAAACCAAATATAAATAGAAAATCAACATCTACATTGAAATTAATGCATTTAGTGCAAGCAATCAAATAGGATTAGAAATCACCATCTACATTGAAATCAATGCATTTAGTGCAAGCAATCAAATATGATTAGAAATCATCTACATTGAAATCAATGCATCTAGTGCAAGTAATAAAATATCATTAGAAATCAACATCTACACTAAAATCAATGCATATAGTGCAAGAAATCAAATAGGATTAGAAATCGCCATCTACACTGAAATCAATGCATCTAGTGCAATAAATATTCTTCCCTCTCTCCCCCATCAATCTATATCTATATCTCCCTCCATCTCTCCTTAATTTTCTATCTATCTTACCCCAAAACTCAAATTCTCTCTCACTCCATATCTATCAATCTCTCTGTCCCTCCATCCCTACCTCCATTTGTCGCTTCACCTTCCATATATATCTCTATCTCCCTCTGTCTCTTTATATCACCCCCAAAACATACATTCTCTTTCTCCAATTTATCTATCTATCACTCTCTCTTCCCCCCCCTCTCTCTTCCCCTTCTCTCCCTCTCTCCCGCTTCTATCTCTCTTCCCTCCTATTGTCCTCTCTCCCTTTCTCCATCTTCCTTACCACTCCCTCTCTCTCTCTCTCGACCTTTCTCTCTGTGTGTATTTCTTCTTACCTCCCTCTCTCACCCCCTGCATCTCCATCTCTCTTTCCCTAACTCTCTACACTCTCTCACATCCTCTCTCTCTCTCTCTCTCCAACTCTGTCACTATATGCCTCTCTCTCTCTTTCTCCCCATCACTCCTTCTTTGCCTCTTTATCTCACCCCTAAACATACACACACTCTCTCCCTTGTCACTCCCCCTCTCTCTCTCCATTTTTCACTCTTTGTGCCTTTCTTTTTCCCTCCATCTCTCCCCCTCCAACTCCATCTCTCTATCCCTCCGTCTCTCCTCCTCTCTCTCAAGTACTCTCTTTTGTCCTTCCTCTTTCTCCCTTTCTCTCTTACCTCTCACTCTCTTCCCCCATCACTCTCTTCCTCTCTCTCAAGTCCTCTCTCTTTTCCTTCCTCTCTCTCTCTCCCTTTTCCGTCCAATCCTCTCTCTCTATCTCTTTCTCTCTCTTTGCCCTCCAATCCTCTCTCTTCTTCCATCACTCTCTCTTTCTCTCTCTCCAGTTGTGTTACTATATCCCTCCTTTTATCCTTCTCTCTCCTTCTTTCCTCCTTTTCTCCATCTCTCCTTTGTCTCTTTATCTCACCCCTAAACATACACACCCTCTCTCCATATCTCCCTTGTCACTACCTCTCTCTCTCCACTTCTTAGTCTATATGTCTTTCTTCTTCCCTCCCTCTGTCCCCCTCCAACTCCATATCTCTATCCCTCCCTCTCTCCTCCTCTCTCTCAGGTGCTCTCTCTCGTCCTTCCTCTCTCTCCCTTTCTCCCCTACCTCCCTCTCTCTTCCCCATCTCTCTCTTTCTCTCTCTCTCTCTTCCCTATAATCCTACCATATCTCCCCCTCTCTCTCCTTCTATTTCTCCCACCTCCATCTTTATGTCTCCCTCTTCCTCTCTTACCCTTATTTACCTCTCTCACTCCTCTCCCTCTCTCCTCCTCTCTCTCAAGTGCTCTTTCTCATCCTTCCTCTCTCTCCCTTACTCTCATAGCTCCCTATCTCTCTCTCTCTCTCTCTTCGTTCTAATCCTACCACTATCCCCCCCTGTCTCTCCCACCTCCATATTTATGTCTCCCTCTCCCTCTCTAACCCTTATTTACCTCTCTCACTCCTCTCCATCTCTCTCTCTTCATTCATCGTCTCTCCTATTCTTGAGTTTATCTCCATCTCTCCCTTGTCGCTCCCCCTATCTCTCCACCTGTATCACTCTATGTCTTTGTCTTCCTTCCTATATATATATATAATTTAATATTGAATTAATCCAAAGTTTATAAATTTTAATATAATATATTTTATTTTATTTTTTTTTTTATTTATTTATTATTCTATTATTCTTTTATTATTAATTTATTAATTAATTTTTTTTTTTTGAATAAAGACTATTTCTATTAATAAGAAAAAAAGAGATATTTACAATGAGGTCGCAGCCTCAGAGTGTGAGTGAACCAGCCCTCGACATAAGAAACAGAGTTCAGAGAGGAGCAGCTGAACATGGATGAGTACTCCGTTTACTACACTGAAATGAACTGCTTCCAGTTATCCATTCCTTACAAAGCAAAAAAGCGCACAACAGAGAACATTTACAGCCTCAGTATTCTGTGGCAAAACTGTGCACATCAGAGTTTCCAAAAAGTTGAAACATCCACTAGCATTCCAAAAAACTTGCGGAGGTCGGGCTATGAACTAACCGAAACTTGCAGCTTGACCATATAGCATAAAGAAAGACAGTAACAGAGATTCTAAATCCAAACTTAGATCTTGGAGGTGGAGCAACTGGACTGCGTATAGGAGGTAGTTACTCTTGCGGTGTCTGAGGGTAAGTGTCCCGCTCAGCATGCGTGCCTGGTGCAGCGACCCAGGTAACTTCTTCATTGCCTTCCGCTCCGCCCTCAGTAGGGGTTACGAGATGAAGAATACCAAAATCATACTGAACAGGACCACAAACCAGAACTTCTTCCTGAGGCAGAGTCCGTTGATGGGTGGCATCCTTGGTGGCAGGGGAGTCCTCTTGCATGTGTTCAGCAGTGAGCTTCGGTCCTTCCACTTCTCCCTGAGCCAGACTTTCCTCCGGAGATGGGGTGGATGAAGAGCTAGTCGGGTCCTCATGCAATTCCGCCTCTTCCGCTACCAGAATGGTAGTCGTAATGGTAACCACTGACCTATTCAAACGACTGCGGAATGTGAGGCGGGAAGTCTGAAAGGAGGTATTCGGGACTTGGCTGGATGGATTGGAGGGGGTGAAGACAGAGAGGAAGAAGAAATTGGAATAATAATCGGAGAAGGGGAGGGCGGGGCTCGACCTATGGGAGCTGAAGAGCCCCCCCTACACGGAATTCCTCTGCGTCGAGGCATTACAAACTCTTGCTTGCGACTTGGAGAATCGAGCAGATGAGAATTGAGGAAGGGGAAAGAGGCTTGCGCAACTGTCTTAACACCAAGGGAATGAAACCTACACATAGACTTAACAATGCTCAGAGACAGGAAATGCCAAAGGCGGGGAGGGAGCTGGGCGGTTATAACACTGTGAGTCCTCATGGCAGGCTAGCTATGTGACGTAAATGCCCCTGCACTCCACTTACCTCCATTAATTCCTGAAGGTACCATATTCACCTCGCACATTAACCCAGGATCGAAATTCTGCTATGAGAACAACGTTCTTAAATGCGACCAAGTGTGCATCCAGCTGCCGTGAGGGCACTATACGTGCTGGGCAAGCGACCGAGAAGCACCCGCATCTGGGTTTAATAATATTAATATTATAATATATTAATATGAATATTATATTTAATAATAATAATAATAATAATAATAATAATAATAATAATCTTTTAATATTAATATTAATATGAATATGAAGTATAATAATGTTTTTTTTGCATGTTACTAATATAATTTGGTCGATATTATTTGGCCCATAGGCTTCACCTAAATAAAACCTTTTTTTTAGTTTCTGTAAATATTAAGAGGCATAGGAAGTAAATAAAAAAGAGGTTTTATTTATTTACCATATCTTTTTTAGTGTTCTTAAATCTCTACATATTTTTAATTTATATTGTGTTTATACATAATAATAATAATAATTAGATTGATTTTTAAATATGACCTACATTAGATTTATTTATATGTTTTTGTGGCCCTTAGCCAAAATTATAGGTTAAGTACGGACGAACATACTTAAAAAATTATAAGCAAAATTATAAGTTAAGCACGGACGAACATACTTACACATTGCCTACATACCGCCCTTCTCGACTTAATGAGTATATATATTTTGTACAATTAAAATAACATAAATATTACAGATTGATACTAGTTAAATCTGTTAAAAATAATTTTATTAGTAGTTAAATTTTATAAATATTTTTTCTCTTTGTTAAATTATTAAATATTGATACTTTACAAATTTACAAATTGTTATTGGCATTCCAGTACTTTTTTAGAATAGTTAAATTCATGAATAAATAGAAAATTTATCTATACCTAAACACATGTGGGTCTCATGATTAAGAATAATATGTTCTCTCGTAAATCAAGTGGATAGTAGAGAATTTATAGGATTGATATGAATATGTATTTTAAGCGATCATTTTTTACACAATTCATCAAAGTGGGCCGAGTTCAAGCCACTATTGGCTATGCCAAGAATTAAAAAGTTATTTTTCAATGATAAGTATAAAGCAGCCATGCAATAGTCTTGAGGTGCTATAAATCTATATTCCGATTTCATAGATTGTGTTTAGAGTGGGTATTTGGGCATCTTCCCCATTTCTATTTCTTTTTCTCTTTCTCTTCCCTCTAATCCTACCACTATCTCCCTCTCTCTACTTCTATCTCTCCCACCTCCCTCTCCCTCTCTTACCCTTATTTACCTCTCCCACTCCTCTCTCTCTCTCTTCATTTGTGGTCTCCCCTATCCTTAAGTTTATCTCCATCTCTCCGTTGTCACTCCCCCTATCTCTCCACCTCTATTACTTATGTTTTTGTTCTTCCCTTCCATATATATCTAGTGTTTATATATAATATATATATACAAATTTAATATTGTATTAGTCCCAAATTTATTAAATTAATAAATTAATATTATATTATTATATCAATATGAATATTAGATTAATAATAATAATATAATAAAATAATAATAATAATAATTTTTTATAATTAATATTCAATATCAATATCAATATCAATATCAATATCAATATCAAGTATAAGAAATTTTTTTTCATGGTATTAATATAATTTGGTCGATGGTATTTGGCTCATAGGCTTCACCTAAATAAAACCTCTTTTTTGAGTTTCTATAAATATTAGGAGGTTTAGGAAATAGATAAAAAAATAAGTTTTATTTATTTACCATACCTCTGGAGTGAGTATAAAAAAAGGCTTTATTTATTTACCATACATTTTTTTAGTGTTCTTAAACCTCTACATATTTTAAATTTATATTGTATTTATACATAATAATAATAATAATAATAATTAGATTGATTTTTAAATAAAACTTACATTAGATTTATTTATATTTTTGTTTTGGCTAACGTTAGCCAAAATTATAGGCTAAGCACCGCACAGACATAGTTACACATCGCTACATACTAGAGTGTAGAATACTCTTCTTGGTACAATGATTATATATATATCTTGTACAATCAAAATAACATGGATATTACAAGTTGATACTAGTTAAATCTAGACTAAGCACCAAATAGACATACTTATACATCACCTACATATTAAAGTGTAAAAAACCTTTCTAGATATAATGATTATATATTTTGTACAATCAAAATAACATAAATATTATAAGTTGATACTAGTTAAATTTGTTAAAAATAATTTTATTAATAATTAAGTTTTATAAATATTTTTTTAATTTTCTTTATTAAATTGTTAAATATGAATAATTTAAAATTTACAAATTGAATAATTAAATTCATGAGTAAATACAAAATTTGCCTATACCTATACTTAAACACATGTAAGTCTCATGATTAAGAATAATATGTTCTCTCTTAAATCAACTGGATAGTAGAGAATGTATAGGATTGATGTGAATATGTATTTTAAGCGATCATTTTTGACACAATTCATCGAAATGGACCGAGTTCAAGCCACGATTTGCTATTCCAAGGATTAAAAGGTTAATTTTCAATAACAAGTATAAAGCAGCCCTGCAATAGTCTTGAGGTGTTATACATCTATATTCCCTTCCCACCTCATAGATTGTGCCTAGAGTGGGTATTTAAGCATCCTCGAGATCTATATTCCCACCTCATAGATTGTGCCGAGAGTGGGTATTTAAGCATCCTCGAGAAATCAATGGGCCATCTTCATTGCGTCTACAATCCCACCAGCTGAAAACTATGTGCCACAAAGAAATATTAGAATCCAAGAACATTATTCAACACTTAGAAGCAAATATCAGAATTCAAGAACATTATTCAACGCGTATTCATTTTGAAACTAAAATATGTAAGGTAGTATAAAATTGCATTTGCAATTGATGTTTTAAAAAATGTATACTAACAAGAAAGAGATCTTAATTCAAGGACATTATCGAACACTTACATGCAAATGTCCGAATTCATTTGCAAATGCTTATGTTCATTTTATACTGAAATAGGTAAAGTGAATGGGTATCTATTTGTAAATATTTATGTTTATTTTTACACTTAAAAAATAGGTAAAGTGAATGGTAGATGAGTATTTGGTATAAAATATGTAAATGAGTATTTGATATAAAATATGTTCAAAATTAAGGTGAATAAGTATTTGGTATAAAATATGTTAGTTTTGAAGTGAGAATCTTATGATTATGTTATTTTTAATGGAATTTTTGTTACTTCAATGGAATTTATGATGGTATAAATTTCTTGGTAATTGTGATTATATAAAACATATTATATTGGTGAATTTAGGAAATTTTCAAATACACTCAATATATAATATAGATTATATTAATCAATTTAATTCCAAATCAAAACATATATAAATAGAATTGAAGATCCACTCTTAAAAAAATAACATTTTATTATAAATATATATATTTATAAACATTCCACCATTTACACAAGCTTTTACAAATGGTCTGTCTTATATTAAATATGTCTTATATTAAATATAATTTTACAATAATTCTTGCATCTATGATAAAAATAATATTTTATTATCTATTTTATGAACATTTCACTTCAACATTCCACCTCAATTAATGATATTATGTTAGCCCTATTAATAGAGAAATGCTGGTAGGTCAAGTCACTAAATGACTTCGAGTCGATATTTATGTTATGTAATTCCATTGCATTAAATAAGTCATTCATCTATAATCATTTCCATGAGAAGTATTCAATAAGTGTTAAATGGACTATTCAAAAATTATTCGAGTGGATATTTATGTTATGTAATTCCACTGCATTAAATAAGTCATTCATCTATAATCATTTCCATGAGAAGTATTCAATAAGTATTAAGTGGAGTATTCAAAAATTATGAGAAATTAGTGAATTACCATTTGATTTTATAAAAATAGTCATAAATGAATGATTTACTTAATGGTGTTAAATCTAAAAAATGTATTCTAATAAGTTTATATTTAAAAAAATGAATAAATTTATATTAAAAAAATGAATAAGTTTATATTTTAAAAAATGAATTTTTCAAGTATATATATATATAAAAGGATGGAAGATTAAAAAAAATGAATAATATATTTTTAAAAATGATTTTTTTAAATAACATATATATAAGAATTGAAGAAAGTTTAAAACAAGTTGTGACTTTTGAGCGAATAAATCTTTCTTATTTAGCGAATATGAACTATACTGATCCGTTTCCATATAAACAGAAAGGTCTGACAGTGAATTTTTTCGATTCCATATTCATACGACGTATCTACAAAAGTCTAATCTGTACAAGCTAGCAGCGTAATTTCTGGGTACGGATTATTTGCACAGATACGGCCATCGCAATCATTCTTAAAGTCAAACCCCATACTATTGGCTGACTCTGACTATAACACAATAAGGCACTTATTTCAGAACAAGATTGCAAGCGAAGGAAGCTGAGGATGTTCAATACTCTGACACGGATTTGTAGATGAGATGGTGAGATCATCATGTTCAGTCCCAGGGAGCAACTGAGCATTCCACTGGTTTAATGGAGTAGCGAGACTGATCATTGCAGTAATCGTAGAGCAAGTATTTGCTATTCACCCACCTGTAATTTTCCCTCTGCTTCTTCGTCAGAGTCCAGGCCACGGCCTCATCCCACCAGTGGCTTGCACTTACATTCTTATCGTTAGCACAGGGCAATAGGGTTGTATTGTCATCCCCCCATTTGCAGCCGAGGCCATGGAATTTCTTGTACGATGACACGAATGGAGCGGCAGTCCAGTTTGTCTTCTCAAGCCCACCCCTGGTTGCCCAGTTGTCTGCATTCCAAATGCTGGAAAACATGTACATCCCCTGTTCTTTAGGGAACACATCGCTTGTAGCCTCAGTGTGCCTGTGGACTCTCACAGGAACTTGGTCTACGAAGAACCTGCAAAGCCATTGTATATCTCTATGAATTTTGGGAATTATTCTTGAACAATTCATATAAACACTGATCATGAGAGCAATAGTGATATGCTTACACAATCTGATGAGAGTTCCAGAGGATGGAGTAAGTGTGAAACTGTGTTGTTGGATCGAACCAGAGGATGTGCCTCTGTTCCCTGCCACCCACACCCTTTGCATAGATGTTCGTCTGCAGAGCATAGGGCTCTCCACTTCTGTTCCCCAGAAACTCAAAGTCCAGCTCGTCCCTATCCATGTCGGTGTTGGAAGACATCTGCAATCAAGTATCAGACAAATATAACAAACCACCTATTAGACGATAATTTTTTAGAGAAAAACTTTCAGCACCTCAGGCCATTCCTAGAGGAGATTTTTATCTAATTATCATCATGATATAATCACAATAATGTTAACCTTAATCGAATCCATACAAAAATCTCGATATAAGACTTTACCAAAATGATCTAAGAACATATTGTATAAAATTTAGGCAGATGAAACGCACATAATAAGCAGTGACGACTCCTGCAGAATCTCCTGGTACGAGTTTGAGCTTCATGCTAAACCATCCGAATTTGTACTTATACTTGGACTTGAACCCAGAACCTGCACAAACCAGAGATCATCCTCATCATTAGGACAGTGATTAGTTTATTCATTGAAGACAACAATACATTAGGGCCCATATTCAAGCTCAGCATGCTGATTAACATAACAAATCTTGAACGTTGCCCTTTGAAGTTTCCACTACTCTAGTACAACCTTTATTTTGTTTACTAAAAAAATGTTGACCATATAAATACCTGAGTTCTGGTCAAGAACCAGGTGCCATACTTGACCATTTTCAGAGGTCCTGAAATGATCCTCAGCCCACATTATCTGAAAATTATCATCAAAAACCTTAGCAGATGAATCATCCCCTTGGGACTGGGAACAAACACTAGCAATCAGACCACTGAACACCAAGAACAAGAAACTCAATGCCACTGTTCTCCAAGTCCCACCCATGGTTACAAAAACGAAAGAGAGAAGCAGTTGCTGAGTGGCTACTGCTCAAGTGCTCAAGGCTGTGGAGTGACAGGCCTACCAGCATGAATATAAATAGGGCGCGCTAGCCTGCTCCATCACGGCACAGTAACTCATACGCCATACGCCATCTGATACTGACGTGAAAGCGTGAAGTCTAGGGTATGGGAACTTGAGATTCGCACCGCAGAGATCGATCACGGGTCGTCCTGTGGATGCTATTAATTAAGTTTACAGATCGACATGTATTTACTTAGCCTTTATTTTGGCCTCTCTGTGAATCAACAGGAGTCTAATGATGGAATCCACAGAGGGCTGCTGTCCGGGCCACCACTTTCCATGTTTTTATTGATTAGGGTAGGCCCCAAGAGCTGCCCATAATATAAGGTGGGCCTTCAGCTCTGCTAGAATTTATAAACCTTGCTGTAGCCCATTACCCGTTGGAGACATGCATACCATGCTGTGTTTAATCTTCCAACAGTTTGGTCTTCTCACCTCAGTTAATTATTCATTGATGAGATTGAAATTTTGTACCCGGCCTCGATGATGGCATGCTCAATTCACATGTTATTTTTTTGTTCTGCCAACATAGGTCTTGATATCAAGGTCTATGATTATGTTTCCCCTCCTCATAAAAATGAGCTGTTCTGCCTCCACTATATATAATGGGTCCTCCCAAAGACGCTTGGAGTTTTGTTCTCCATTACCATTTTGGACCCTACATACAAAGTAACGGAGTAGGATGGGAATTTTATTGTGCGATTTTGGCAGAAATTTGATCAGAAAGTTTTGGGTGGATCGAAAGTTTCCTTACCTTAGACTTTGTGAGCTTTGTGTTAAGTGGTTTTGCAGTTTTAGTCAACCGAGACAGTTAAAAAACTGAAACCTAACCATGGAATTTTGATCGGATCACTCACATGAGAAATGCTCCGGTTTGAGTATCGTTTATCAAGCTTCTTTACCTTATATACTATTGTAGGAGTCTAACCAGATTGTTTTTTTGCTTTGAAAATCATGGAAATTTCGGTAATACTTTACTAAAATTCTGCAGGGTTTTTTGTAAATCCAGAGTATAATTGTTAAATTTCAATATTTTTGATGCCCAAAATTTTTGATGGTGCTGAATCCATTCTCATCATCAAAAACATAATTCAAACACTTCTATTGCGCGATTTTTGAAATTTTTTTGCCCAGATTCCCACCACTTTTGGCTGTCCAAGCAATTCCCAGGCCTCCATTTGTAGTTTTCATCTCAAACATTTTTTTGTTTCTTTGCATTTTAGCCACCTCCCTTTCCCTCGATTGAAAATAAAGTTAAAATGATTTGTATCTTCAAATAAAGAAATAAAGATATTTATATTTATTTTTTTCAAGTAAGTTGAGTTTCGTGGGGGCCACTCTCAATTTTGGATGGAAGAATGATTTGCCCACCATCTAGATGCTATCACTAAGATTGTTGTACACAATTATTTTTTCCAACTATGTTGAGTTTGTTTGGGGGCCAATATTCTCAAATTTGGATGGAAGAATGAATTGTCCACCATTTAGATGTTATCACTAGGATTGTGGTACACAACTAGGTTGAGTCTAGGTGGGGACCAGCCTTAATATTAGATAGAAAAAATATTTGTTGACTAGTAGGATGCCATCACCATAATTATACCCACCAATAAGATGCTATCACTTGGATTGCGGTGAAGCTCAAAAACAAAAAATAGTTTAATTTCCTTAAAAATAATTTCCATCCTTAACTCTTCCTAAAATTTGAATCTAAAACTCAATAAAAACTAAACCAAAAACAAACCCACAAATATACACCTTATAAATAAATCCAAATCAAAATAAATATAACTTGAGTATTGATAATAAATGTAACTTGAGTATTGATAATTCTTCTTTAAAGTTGTATTAGTGCAACTTACCAAAAAAAAAAGTGTTCAGAATTCTTCATTAAAGCTTCATAGCTACGTGTAAGAGGTTTGATGTTAAAAGAGATAAAAAAAAATGATGCTTTATAATAAATGGCATCCATGGGACCTGAGAAAACTGGATTCAAAAGCTTCAATGGTCATGAGTTAACAAATATAATTCAAAGTGCACTTGAGAAGTGAAAAAGAGAAAAAATAGGAAATTAGAATCAAATTGTTTTCCAGTAAATGCTTGGTTTGATGAACAATGCAAAATGGCAATGAGAACCTTGAAAAAGGCAGGAAAAGAGAAGATGAATGTAAAGTTATACAAGCAAATACTAAGAAGGAAAAAATATGAGTTCATGCAAACAAGGAGAGAAGAGTTAATATATTTAAATGAGAATAATCCAAAGCTTTTCTGGCAAGAACTGCAACCAAGAAAGAAGCAAATTGAAAATAATATTACAACCAATCAATGGTTTGAATATGCAAGGCAACTATATGAGAAAGAATCTAAGGCGAAGCCCCCTAGGATCAACACAAATTCAAAGCTCTTCACGCTACAAGAGGTGGAGAATGGAATTAAGAAGCTGAAAACAGGAAAGGAAAAGGACTTGGTTGAACTTCAAGCAGAGTATCTAAAATGGGGAATGAACACTCTTGCACCGCACATCATGGAAATATTCAACAACATCATACAACAATGATTTCCAAGACACTAGACAACTAACCTAACAATACCCCTTTTTAAAAGTGGATACATTAATAATCCATGCAACTATAGAACAATTATGATCAATCCTTTGTTTTCAAAGCTTTTGGGCAGCATGGTAGAAGATAGAATTAGTATGTGGGAAAAAGTAAAAGAAAAGAGGGCAAGAGGACAAGTGGGTTTTAGCCGAAACATTCTACAATAGATCATGGTATCAAGTTGAGACACATTGTTGAAAAGGTTTGGCAGGACAATGAAGAGGTATTTTCTTCTTTGTTGACTTCAAAAAAGCATTTGACACAATCTGTAGGGATAAGTTTTGGCGTAGAATGGAAGTGTAGATTTTCCCACTGTATATCACTTGGTAATGCAATGTACTAAAGCAAAACACTTGATCTACTTCTACAAACAATTGAGCGGAAGCTTAATCGTACATGAGCAACATCAAGCATGAACAGATATAACTGAGAATGAGAAGTAAGCAACCATAACACAGAAGATATATCACTAGGGAAAGCACCAACTTAAAACCCCAACTTTGTATTATCATACAAGTGGAAATCTTATTGAAGTTACAAAAAGAATCAGTGCTCAAGCTATCCTGCTCTCTCTGTAATCAAAGAATACAACTCACAAACTCAATAGACATAGAATATATCTTCCTCAAGCCCTCCAAGCCTCCTATTTCATTACAGAGTTTTGATTGGGGTCCAATGATATCACATGTGTGAATTGGCCTCATCACAATCACTATTACCTCAAGTCCAACTGTGCAATCCTCAAGGAATAACATTCCTTCTGTATGCAAGGAATATTCACCAAGGAATATCTTAGCAACTGATAGTACACTGTCCCTCCATCTGATCTCAACTGGGTCTTTGAATGAACTGACATGCATGAGTTATCCATTAGTGAATATTTAGTTATTTGAAATACAATAGTTACATGCACGCAAGCATTAACTAACTGAACTCTCATTAATTTAACACATTGTTAAATTAATCTAACTGGACTTGACTCAGTTAACTGAGCCAACTAATTACAACTCACCCTTATCTCTTTAACTAATGGATAAATCCCTCAATCAAAGGAGAAACTGTTGCATGTTCTCACATAGACTTCAAGTTCATAATTCCTTAACTAATTAACTCAAGATGAATTAATTAATCAATTTACAAACTATTGTTAATATCAAATTCGAATTTTACTTCCTATGTTTAGTCCAAGGACTGACTAAAATAAGAAGGGATCCTGAAATGCTATTTTTAGCACTTTCACTTTTCACCCATTATAGCTAAGATCTCTAATGGCTGAATTGCTATTTATATCCTGGCTATTTATAGTAGTACTATTTTTAGCATCTTCTATTTTTAGCATTTCTTGTTGCACATTTCAACGCTCCCTCTCAACAAGAAAGGGATTATTAGTAACCCCGATCCTGTCTCTGTGGAACTCGAACTTGCATTTTGACAATGCCTTAGTCAAAATATCATCATCCTGCTCCTCGGTCAAAACATATTGCAACATCATGATTCTCTTGACCACACACTCCCGTAGATGATGGTAACGGATATATATATGCTTGGACCTGTCATGAAACACTAGATTCTCAAAGATTTTTACGCAACTCTAATTATCATAGTATATCACTGTAGGATCCATCATTTGACCAAACAATCCCACTAGAATCTTCCGCATCCAAATGGCCTCGCATGCTGCCTGACTAATAGCCATGTATTCAGCCTCTGCTGAGCTAAGTGCAACTGATCTCTATTTCCTGCTATACCAAGGAATTGTAGCTGAACCAAGGTTGAAGATTCCTCCAAAAGTGCTCTTTCGGTCTGATGGACTACTAGCCCAATTCACATTCGTGAAGCCTTACAGCTTCACTCCCTCTATTTGTCTGTACCATAATCCGTACTGTGTAGTGCCTCTGAGATATCTCAGCACATGCTTCGCTGCCTTCCAAAACAGCTTGGTAGGCTGAACCATAGCTTGACTCAGCTAGTTCACCACAAAGCATAAGTCGGGTCGTGTATTCACCAAATATATAAATGAACCCACCAGCTGTTGATAAACAGTAGTAGCTACTACCTCACCTAAAGTAGCATCCTCCCTCCTCTAGTTCCCAGCTAGAGGAGTCTGCATGGGTTTGCACTTCTCCATGTGAAAGCGCCTAAGTATCTCACTGGCATACTTGCCTTGAGATACAAATACTTCCCCATCTTTCTGCCACACTTCCATGCCTAGAAAGTAGTGCATGAGGCCCATGTCCTTCATCTGAAACTGTCTTGCAAGGTTCACCTTGCAAGATTTGATCAATTGATCATCACCTGTCAAAATCAGATCATCGACATAAAGTACAATAATCAATGGCTTACCTTCTACCATGATGTGGTAAAGGTTCGCATCTGCTTCACTCTTGGTGAAGCCCAACCTGGTGAAATAGCTGTCGATCCTAGTATACCAAGCATGGGGTGCTTGCTTCAGCCCATACAATGCTCACTTGAGCCGGAAAACATGCGACTTGCGATTGAAGGTCTCAAATCCTTCGGGTTGCTCAATATATACCTCTTCCTCAATCTTCCCATTGAGGAACATTGTCTTCATATCCATTTGATGGATCGCCCAACCCATCTGAGTTGATAGAGCTAGCATCAATCTGATAGATGAGTACCTTGCTACGAGTGAAAAGGTCTCATTGTAGTTGATCCCCTCAACCTATGAGAAACCTTGGGCAACAAACCTTGCCTTGTCTTTCTCAACACTGCCATTAGCTGCCTACTTTACCTTGTAAAGCCATCGGGAAATAACCATTGACTTGTCTGCAGGTCCAAGGAAAACATCCCACACACTGTTCTGTATGATAGAATCATACTCTTCTACCATTGCATCAACCAGACTAGTTGTTGCACCACCTCCTGAAAAGAAGAAGGTTCAGTTGCTACACACTCCCCAACTAGGGCCATGTAGCTAATGTATCTCTTGGGAGATTTCCTTTGTCTGCACTGAGAGGATGGCTGCCCCACATTCTCTCTTGCATCTAGCATCAATCTATCAGCTTCCCGCAAGTATTTCTGCCCGTATCTGGAAGACTCTCCAAGAGTGGTGGTCTCCACTAATCCTCTGCATGTAGCTGATCCACATCATTAGGAGGATCCTCCTCCTTTGGAACTAAAAGTTCCTCATCTCCATGCAACCTGAGCTCCCTCTCAAGTGACACTCACATGGCTCTCTGCTTGTCGAACTTCAGATCCTTGCAGACTATGGTCCTCTGACTGGTAGGCAGAAACACACGATAGTTGTGGGGTGTATCTGTGTACCCCACAAGTATCCCCAACTCAGTTGTTGCGTCTAGCTTCTTATGAGCATCTTTGGTCACATGACAGAAAATTGATGATCCAAAGATGTGGAAGTGACTCACATCTGGTCGCTTCCCCGAAAAAACCTCCATAGGCGTCTTCATCCCCAAGATATGATGAGGACTTCTGTTATGAAGGTACATTGTTGTATTGCATGCCTCAGCCCACAGATGAAGTGGTAGGTCTTGGTCATGCAACATCGCTCGAGCTGCTCCCACAGTAGATTTGTTCTTCCTTTCGCCCACCCCATTCTGTTATGGGTTATGAGGTGTCGTTAGTTCCTGTTTAATTCCTTCTGCTGCACAAAATTCTTTAAACTGCTAGGAAACATACTCTCCACCATTATCGCTATGCAAGGCTTTTACTTTATTTCCTGATTATTTCTCTGCCAAAGCTTTAAACTCACAAATCCTGAAGAAGGTCTAATCCTTCTTTTGCATAAAGTAGACCCAGCATCTACGAGAAAAATCATCAATAAAAATAACATAGTACCTTTGCTTAGTGGTGGAGGCTGTAGAGAATGGTCCACATACATCTGAGTGAACTCGCTCTAGGATTGCTCCAACTCTACTATCCTGATCCTGAAAGGAAGCTTTTGCATACTTACCATGGGTGCATCCTTTACATGTATCTGTTTGCTCTAGTTTTCCCTTGGGTAAGCCGATATAAATTTGCTGCATGATCTTCAAGGCCCCGTGATGCAAGTGGCCTAGTATCCTATGCCATAGCTCACCAACATCTTGGCTTTGCACCACCTCTGCTTTGGAACTCAGCACAGCACAGTCATCTACCTCCAGCTTGTAGAGATTCTTTACTCGAATCCCAATTCGCTTGGTCCGTCTGGTGCTGATATGCCTCAGGAAAACTTTTCCTTTACTAAAGACTACATCATAGCCTTTATCTTCTAGCATAGCAACAGACACAAGATTCTTTTTCAAACCTGGTACATACTTAATAGTAGATAGTGTGAGAGGAGCACCATGCTCCCTCTGAAACACAACTGTACCTTCACCAAAGACATAGTATTGTCCATCATCGCCCATCTCGATCCACATCTAGAGATCCTTCTCCTCCAATGTATTGAAAAAATTCTTGTCACCCGACATGTGGAAAGAAGTTCCACTGTCTAGGTACCAAACACATCCCACCATGGATGAAACCGTGCATGCGATAAGCGAGAAATACAGCTCAAAATGTGAGGCTAATCCATCACCATCAGATCCCTTGGAGGAATCTTTCTTGGATTTCTTTTGTGGACAATTCATTGCATGATGGCCCACTTCATGACAGTGAAAGCATCTCACTTTCAACTTGTCAACCTTCTTCCCACCATGAGAAGATTTGGATTGGGACGCATTCCCTTTCCCTTTCTTAGCTTTACTCACTAAAGCTAGATTTTCTTCATCATCTTGTTTTGATAAAGATCCATCCCGGGTGCTTAACCTTATCTCCTCCTGCATCAGATCCGACCAAAGTCATTCCCAATCTGGCAGTTTCTCTCTTCCATTCACTGATTCCTGGTAGCTATGCCAGCTCTTAGGAAGACCAAGGAGTGCAAGACTCACCATGTCATCATCAGCAATCACAATCCCTACGCTTCCAAGCTCAACCCTGCAGGTGGTGAGCTTGTTTAGGAACGTAGAGATTGTGTCACCCTTTTTGCACTTGATCTTTCAAAGTTTATCTTTTAGTGCAAGCTTCCTCTGATCGCTACTATTCTGATAAATATCTTTCAATATTTTCCACATTGAAAACGGAGTCTCCTTCCTATGGAGGCTCGAGACAAAGTGATCTCGAACTCCCTCCGGGAGGATTCTCCTTGCTCTAGCCACACACTTTTTCCATTTCGCCAGTTGAGTAGCATTAGTCGGCTTCTGGACTTCTTGATCAATGAAGTCCTTTAGACCATTATCTTCTAATACTGCCTCCATGCGATCCTTCCAGGCTATATAATTTGAACTTCCATCAAGGGCATATTCGAGTCTCAAACCACTGAATGCCATTGTTGAAATAGATGTGATAAGAACTCAATTCAATATTCAGAAACCAAAATTCGAACTTCTCCTGCTTATATACTGTTCTTCCTTGATCACCTTTGCTCTGATACCATGTAGATTTTCCCACTGTAGATCACCTGGTAATGCAATGTACTAAATCGGAAGACTTGATCTACTTCTACAAACAATTGAGTGGAAGCTTAATCGAACATGAGCAACATCAAGCATGAACAGATATAACTGAGAATGAGAAGTAATCAACCATAACACAGAAGATATATCACTGGGGAAAGCACCAGCCTAAAACCCCAACTTTGTATTATCATACAAGTGGAAATCTTGTTCAAGTTACAAAAAGAATCAGCTCTCAATCTATCCTACTCTCTCTGTAATCAAACAATACAGCTCATAGACTCAATAGACATAGAATATATCTTCCTCAAGCCCTCCAAGCCTCCTATTTCCTTGTGCAGTTTCGATTGGGGTCCAATGATATCACATGTGTGAATTGGCCTCATCACACTCACTATTACCTCAGGTCCAACTGCGCAATCCTCAAGGAATAATATTCCTTCTGCATGCAAGGAATATTCACCAAGGAATATCCTAGCAACTGATAGTACACTGTCCTTCCATATGATCTCAACTGGGTCTCTGACTGAATTGACATGCATGAGTTATGCATGAGTGAATCTTCAGTTATCTAAAACACAGTAGTTATATGCATGCAAGCATTAACTAACTGAACTCTCATTAATTTAGCAAACTGTTAAATTAATCTAAATAGACTTGACTCAGTTAACTAAGCCAACTAATTACAACTCACTCTTATCTCTTTAACTAATGGATAAATCCCTCAATCAAAGGAGAGATTGTTGCATGTCCTCACATAGACTTCAAGTTCATAATTCCTTAACTAATTAACTCAAGATGACCTGATTAATCAATTTACAAACTGCTGTTAATATCAAATTCGAATTTTACTTCCTATGTTTAGTCTAGGGACTGACTAAAATAAGAAGGGATCCCGAAATTCTATTTTTAGAAAAGCTATTTTTTGCACTTTCACTTTTCACCCATTGTAGCTAAGATATCCAATGGCTAAACTGCTATTTATAGCCTGGCTATTTATAACAACACTATTTTTAGCATCTTCTATTTTTAGCATTTCTTGATGCACATTTCAATAGGAAGAATTTGAAATTCTTGTGCATTATAGAGCCGTTGTCCATAAAATTTATGAAGAAGTGAAAGTCAAAATTAGAACCTGAGCAGGTATTTCAGAAATCTTTAGAAGTGACATTGGAGTCAAGCAAGGTTTCTCTCTATCCCCTGCCCTTTTTGGTCTATATATTGATAAATTGGAAGAGTGGCTAAATCTGCAAGGTGGGGATGGTGTTCGGTTGGGGGAGTTTGTGACAAAGCTCCTTTTATATGCTGATGATATTGTATTGATTTCTAAATCAGCCCATGGATTGCAAATGCACTTATATGCCCTTGAGAATTTTTGTAGAGTAGTGGGGGATGCAATTCAATACCAGCAAGACCAAAATAATGATTTTCTCTAATAAAAGGAAGCAGCGTTAGGATACTTTCTTCTTTGAAGACAACGTTCTTGAAGAAGTAAATGAGTACAAGTACCTTGGGATTTATTTCAATAAAAAAATCAATTGGGAGGACTTTAGAAAGAAGAGAATTTTAGGAGGGTGGAAAGCATTATATGCTCTTCAAAATAGATGTAGATAGGCAGAGTTATGTGATTGGAAAATGATTAAAGTACTTTTTGGACTCCTAGTTTGTCCAGTGATGCTATATGGGTGTGAATTGTGGGCTAGTGGTACTCTCGTCTCAAAATCGAAACAAATAGAGAAAATCCAAAAATGCTTGATAATGAGCAAGTTCAAAATAAAAAGTTCAGTACCTTATGAGATAATGTTGAGTGAAACAGGAGCAACTCCCATTGAAGCAATTGCTATGGTGAAGCCCATAAGATATCTCAAAAAAATTGAGCAAATGTGAGTAGGTAGAAGACCTAATGTTATCTTCAATGAAGGCATGGGTGAAAGAAAGAAAACATGGATGAAACAAAACTACACATGGATGCAAAAATGGAATATCTACCTCAATGTTTGTCCCACAAATAGCAAGGAGCTAAAGGATTTTTTTATGGAGAAGTTTCGTAAAAAGGCATGGGGAAAACGATTGGGTAGAAATAAGAAATATTACATTGAGGAATTCAACCTTACGTGTGATCTACAACAAAAAGAGTTCATTGGAGCTAGCATTTCGTAGAGGGAAAAGGTTCTTATTGCTCAATTAAGGACCAACTCACATCAACTTTGGTGTGAAACTAGACAGTGGAAAAGGCCTAAAGAAGCTTGGGAAGAATGGGTGTGTACATTTTGCATGCTTGAGGCTGCGGAATCGGAAAAACATTTCATTTTGGAATGTGATGCATTCAAAGACATCAGAGAAAGATATGAGAACATATTAGCATCAATTTCTTGGCATTCTCCTTTTAGCGAGGGGATTGTTGGAAGGTTGGGCCAGCTCATCATCAATTTGAATCAGAAAAGGATTGAATTGCAAAAAGTGAAAAATAGAGAACTAATGGTCTCATAGACTATTTTTAGTCTCGTGGACCTATTGTGCTGTACAACAACCCCCCATTTCTAAAAAAAAATCTTTCTAACTATAATATGAAATGGGTCCCTTTTAAACATAGATGTGTGAATAAATTGGTATCAACTCATCATTAGAACATTCTTCATCAAAAGGTCCAATGGAAATGTTATATTATAAACCTTTTGAACTAATGAAATTGTTCTTATGAATAAATATAAAATTCTTTATTATTGCGATAAAGCGATCACAAAATCGCATATCGCAACAATAAAGAAAACATAATTCAAATACCCATTGAGTTACTCCGATCCGAAAATTGAACAACTATCGGTTATCGGGAAAGGTGAACAAAAAATATAATGAAAGGCCCTCCCCTATTTCTCCGATGCGATATCGCTATCGGCAATCGAGGGATATAACGTAGTGTATGTTTGAGACACCTTTAAATATCCCGATGCGATAAGGTGTATCGCCATCGGGGATCGACGATTTTTGCAATAACATAAGTAATACGACCCGAGCTCATCCCCGATTGCGATCCAATAAATCAAGGCGTGAGTTTCAAAATAGATTTAAAAGGCTTGCGAGCATTATTTTGGATTATTATTAAAGCCTTCCCGTTCACTTCATCAATCATCGATAGTGATTTACTTTTGATTATCCGCAAAAAACCCAAGCCACGCTTGAATGAATCATTTGGCATATAAACGATATGATGGGTATTTAAAACTCCTTTACCGTGATTGACAGGTTAAGCGACCAATTAATGAAGTAGGTATGCCGAGATTTTCCCTTAGATTGTGTTTGCGACATTTTCACTATAATCTTTCATTATTCGCTGATTGATATAATTCTTTCATATTGGCTCATATTACCTATTCTCTGTATCATGTTCATTTCATTCCTTGAGTAGAACTCCGCTAAAATAACAAATTCGAACCAAATGGGAAAGAAATCCAAGAGATCCGCGGCAGCAGCGGCTCCCGCAGTAACAGTGCAACCCACCAGTGATCCAGGACCAAGCAGAAAGGGTTTGATTTCAGACACTACGTGTCTTGGCCTTGGAAACACAAGTTGGAAAAGCATTTATAATTTAATTGAAGCAGAAGAGCTTGAGACAGTACCAGTACAAGCTACCGCAGATTCAACTAGAAAATCAGAGGCTTCCCTTAAAGATTTAGCTGATTCATATTTGCACAGAATAGTAGCACGTGAGAAAATTCTTCCATACACTGATGTAGTGCGATGGGCAGTAGAGGAGATCCCGGTTTTAAACAGAACATTTTGCACATTTGACGGAAGGATTTTTGGCTCATTTCAGCCCAATGACTTAAGGAAAATGTATCACTTGCCCGAAACTCAAAAGAAATACAATAAAGCCTTTCTTGAAAAGTTTGCAAGTGAGAATGATACTGAATCGGCCCTAATTCGGGAGTGGAGATAGAACCCCGCAAGGCACAAACATGAATCCTCAGGTAAGTACTCTGTAGATTCATTATGTTCTCGTTACTGTTATGCTAGAGCAATGATGTGTAGAATTTGGGGATTGCATGATTCTGCTAAGTTCACTATTGAAATGGTTCCTTTAATGGAAGCGACGGTTATCAGTGAAGTAATGGATTGGGAAAACATATTGTCAGATAAATTAGCCACTGTAATTCTTGAATTTAGAGCAAAAACTCGCGTGACCGACGGGTCTATTCCTCCGTTTTGTTATAGTGCTTATATTTTAGATACTCTTTGTTTCAATTTTGAATTTCCTGTACTTGGGTGGAGATGGACTTCACAAGACCCCATGCCAATCCACATTTATCATCAAAAGTTATGGAAGGTGCACTATAAGGACCACTTGTACCAAATCTGTAATGGTTTCATGTTACCTATCTATTATGCCATTTTTGATAACCCTGCCCCAAAGATTTCCACGGAAGCAGAGGTTGACCTAACTGCTGTAGGAAATTGGTTCAGGGAAGACAAGTTCATATACATAAGGGTTTTTGGTAGCCTTGCAAGACCTCATGTCCTTCCTCTGTATATACCTGACAAGCTGTTAGCCCGAGAATTGGCTTACCAAATAACAACAGCAGGAACATCCAAGACTTTTAGAAATTCTAAAAAGCAGGCTTGGCCTACTTTTCCTTTGAGATGCGTTGTTTATACTCTACACGACTTCAAGCATGCGGAGAAGGAGGCAGAAAAAATAAACATGCTCAATATTGCAACCATTCCTAATAGGCAATTCGATCCAAGGAAACTTGCCTATATTGTGCTTGAACAAGCCAAACTTACAAGGTTTGATCATGAAAAAGATGAATTTGATGACCTGTTTTCCTCGGCAGAATCATTATTCCAGGTACAAACGCTGGACAAAATGAGATATAAAAATGAAAGGCTAGTAGAATTTAATAGGGTCAGAGAATAAAGGTTGCAAACTCTACCTCTGGACTTATTAGCTACTACCCCGACAACCCAGTCAAGCGAGCCTGAACAACAAATTATTGACAAACCTCCTGCTGTAGAGAAGATTCTTGAAAGAGGAAAGGAGAAAGAGCAGGAGAAAGAATAGGACAAGGGCAACAAAAATATCAATATGGATACTCAGATTGATCCCAAGCTCCTCCAAGAATGGCAACAATTTGACTCTATTATAAGCAATCTCGAAGGTCCACAAGGTGCCAGCACACCCAAAGTAACAGTCGGACAAGATACAACGTCAACAACGGTTTCAAATGAAGGAACTAGCGGCCTACCCACTAGCATAGATGTAGAAATGATTCCAAAAGTTCCATCTGATCAAATTATTTTGCAGATAGAAGACATATCTCCATTAGATGTCTTTTACAGTCCCAAACAGAGGGCTGTAGTGAAAAGATAGAGGAAAAGGAGAAGACTTGATCAATCTTCCCTGTTTCCAGCACAAACAGAGACAACTAATGTAGTGTGGAAAGAAGAGTTTAACCCTTCCGATGACCTTACAAAAGTTTCTCAGTATGCCAGAGCTTATTCGACAGCCACTATGGATAAGACATCGGAAGTAAGTAATCTACTTAAAGAAAAGGACCAAGCAATTGTTTCGTTGCAGTCACAGTTGTCTGAAGCACAACAGAAAATTGAACTGTTGGAACAACAACTATCAACATAGCAACAGATAAGCAATCAATTGAATAAGCAATTGCTTGAAGATAAACAAAGGATAGACTCAAGCGCAATACAAAAGCAAAAGGAATTATCCGAAGCATTGGCCAAGATAAAGACAATGAATGAACAAATGAGGAAAACGAAAGACGAGCAAATCGCTCAGCTGTCACATCAAGTAGAAAAGTTCAAGAGTCTTCTGCAACCAACAGATTTCAAGCCCGAAGCTCTACAGATCAACAAAGCATTGGTTACACAGTTAAGACTGCTATGTCATAACATTTCTCTGGTTGAGCCCCTTTGTGATATAACTGCATCAATAGTTGACAAATCAGTTGATGCTAGGTAGGATTTGGAACAAGCCGATGAGACTCTAACTAACTTTCTTGCTTGGAAAGACACCAATGAAGGGCAGGCCACAAATCTGCCTAAAATTCTAGAGTCACACAAGGAGATCCTTTTCTTAGAATGACAGTCACAACTGATGAAAGCAGAGAGAGAAATCTCAAGATGCAGATTATCTACACGTAATTAATTGAGTTAAACAATAACACTCTTTATCTGTCTAACATGATTTCGCAGTGCACTCCAAGTAAATTGTTGTCAGCCAAAACATTGGAACAAGCATGCAATAAAAAATTGGAGAAGAATGGAAGATTAATTGCCGGAATCCAAATTTTAATTTTGGATACCTATTAGTTTTTCTTAGTAAAACCATACAGTCAAAGGGCCATCCTCAAATGTTTAACCGATGCGATCGATTGTATCATTCCTGAAATCCATGATGCCACATACTCAACTCAACTACATTCTTGTCTCACTCGTCCTCTATAATTGGAACTAATGCTTGCAATCTGCGAGCTCAAATCAAAAGGAGATCATCCGAAACAATGAATCATGCTGCCAACTGCAAACAAACCGATTGATGAGAAGATACTCATGATTTAGTTGTACCAATTAATAGCATTTTATTTTTGTAATTAGTTAGCCTAATTAGTATTTATAAGCCCTTTCATGCATTTAGAAAGTGTCCTCAGTTTTTGTATAAACTCAAATATGGAAGTCGCACTATTGTGCTTCTGGTATATTTTTTTATAAAGACTGGGCCAGTATTCCGAATTTTAACGAAGAAAGCTTTGATGGGATGTGCACTATTGCCTTGATGTGAAAGTGTTTCTAAGTTGGAAAAAGGAGTTTGAATGCGATTGATATCGGGAGTGATCCAAATAACATATGGTACTATTATCTATGATCTTGTTTCATTCTTTCATGTGAATCGTCATTTGTTTAATCTTGCTATCATTGGATATATGTATGTGTTTTTTAACAGCAGTCCTTATATTTTTCACTATTGAATGTTTAAGGAATGTTATTCTTTCAATCATATATGTGTCAATAATATATAAAGAATAGTGTAATAATGTTTTAATGATTACTTTGTTCAACTACTTGAACAAAGTAATTATCATATGAATAAATGTCTTTGTTTACCAATAGAGTCATCTATATCCCTGTTTGTGGATAAAGATTATCAAACGTTACACTAAAAGCATAAATTTCCCGGGATAGGATAATTATTCATATTTGTACTTTTAGATTAAATCATTCATCCATTATCATTATATTAGAAAATCACCCATTTATCCATCCCCTTTTATTCATTATTGGGAAACTGGTCCCATTATTCCCAGTCAGAGCCACCACACCAAACGGAAAAGGAGCTGCTTTTAAGGTCCGGACTGGGTGGTTTTCCCCGATGTTGTTGCAACGATTTTCGAGGCATCAACATTTTTGGCACTAGAAGGAGGGCATGAACTATGAATGGTGAGTAGATCAAAACCTATAGACCATTCTGAGATTAAATCTCCCTCCACCTCACCTCGGAACTCCCATTTGCATTTTGAAACACTAGTATTCAAAAGAGAAGAAGAGGAGTCAACTACCACTACTCAATCCCACTATACTTCAGATCGATTAAGTCCTGAGTCTCCTGAAGTTCAGTCTCTCATCCAGAAACTTCAAGGCTTCTCGATATCACCACAGAAATCTAAAGTGTCTCAAAGCAGTGAGACTTCGCAATTCAATCTACCTCACCCTCTCACCAGACTTCAAAGCGGAAAGCTCGGTATTGAACTTACTGAGTTTCCTTTACCCAAAAGGAAAAGGGCTAAAAAGAACATTGAAGGATCAGACAGTGAGACTTTCTCATCATCATCCTCCATTTCATCTTCCGCAGTGCGAAGTCAACCATCCACTCCTCCATTACACATTGTTGTTCAGCAGGGATCATCAACTTCAACATCCCAACATATTCAATCTTCAATATCAACTCCTTCCCAAACATCTGGAATTTCATTAGCAATATCATTTGTTATTAGTTCTACGATGGCTCAAAATCCATGGAATAGTCCTGGTGCAGTCACTATGGCTGCACCATTACACCCATTGCTAGATTCTCCTGAAAAATGGTTGCCGAAATTTAATCCAGATGCTGGAACACTAGCCGAAGAACATATTAACAATTTCATTTTATCAGTTAATTTAAAAGGAGTGATAGAGGAAGATGTTGTCGTTAGTCTTTTCCCTTATACTTTATAAGGATCGGCTGGGGCTTGGTATTTTTCCCTGCCCTCTGGATGCATTACTAGCTGGAACATTTTTCAAGAACAGTTTCTCACTAAGTATGGTGATGATATATCTTTAGCAACATTAATCAATGATCTATCGAATCTTAGGATAGAACCTAAAGAACCTATCAAGGAATTCAACTCGCGATTCAATAAACTCTTGAATAAGATTCCAACCGACTCCAAACCAAGTGAGCAAATTAGAAGCGAATGATATATAATAGCCCTACCTTCAAATATAGCCATTTTTGTAGATAGAGCTGCAAAACCAACTTTAGCTGAAAACATGAAAGAGGCGCTTGTTGTAGAAAAACACATTATTGCTTTAGAAAAGAAAGCTTCTCTTGAAGAGAGAAAATCCAAAAAAGTTTCTTTTAAAGATGATTCAAAGAAAAAAAACCCTAAAGATCCATATGATATGGAGGGTCTGCAAAAGGTCCTCAAGACTATGTCAAATGAAATGGTTGAAATAAAAAAACAAGTAGCTGAAACTTCAACAAAGAGGCCATTTAGAAATTTTAAGAAACCTGAATCAAAACCACCAAATGTTATATCTAATGCAGACTCAGATCCTGAAGAAGAAGAAGAAGATGAAACAATCTTGACATCCAAGGAACCCGAAGAAGAGGAGATTGTCGAATGCCATGGGATGTGGGATTTCATTTTACCTAACTCCGATAAAAAAAATGAACAAGAAGCTTTCCTTGTAACTACCAGGAGAAAAGGTACTCTTGAATCTGTCCAAAGAAAAGGAGTGCAGGTACCACTACTATTAAAGAAAAGGTTCCCACAAAGAAATATGCGGCAATACCATCCCAAAATCAACCATCATCTTCAAACCTACCTTCAACATCTAAGACGTTGGTAGTGTCAGATTCAATGGATTACAATATTATCGATGATATGAAGAAGACAAAGGCAAATATTACTATGTTTGAACTTAGAAAACTCAAACATCAGCAAAAATTACTTCTTAAAGAACTAAATGGAGTCCCTTCTTCACCTCTTCCTAATGCTGTGTTCTCCAAAGCTTCAAATGATTCAGGTCAACCACCTCCTGGTAGAGTAGAAGCTACTGATGTAGTTTTAATCGGAGACAGATCAAATTCTCATACTCCCCCTTTTCTCTTGACCTATGAGATCTATAATAGAAATCTACACAACTGTTTGATTGACTCGGGGGCATCCTCTAACATAATACCAGCTTCAGTTTGTACCAAACTGAACATTGAACCCCAAAAGTCTGCAATTCATATTGTACAGTTGGATAGAACTAAGGTCCAAGTTTTAGGGGAAATCAACTCCGTAACTATCAGGTTATCAACTGATCCACGAGTGGTTCAGAGAATTGATATTTTAATCGCTGATATACCTGAATTTTATGGTTTAATTTTGAGTAGAGACTGGTTTGAGAAACTCCATGGTTATATTTCTACCGATTGGTCCCATATGTGGCCACCTTATAAAGGAAAGCCAAATCATATCAAAATCGATCGGGAGAAACGTATGACCCATACTGTCACTGAATTTGAACAGGAAAATCAACCAATAGCATTCAATAACAATATTTTGGGGAATTACTCATCTGAATCATTCTTTGGCAATTTAACTACCCAACCATCTCCTTTCTCAGTTAATAATTTCACATCCCAAATTGAAAATTTTGCACAAACCGATAGATCAAGATGTGTCAATATTGCTGAGGAAACTGTAAATAAAATTATTCATAATTCTTTATTTTGATCACTATACTTTGATGGGTCTAAATCTAGTGAAGGTGCAGGAGTGGGGTGTATTTTAGTTAGCCATGAAGGAGAAAAAAACTATGTTATCATGTAGATTGGAATTTGAATGCACAAATAATACGGCTGAATATGAGGCCTTAGTTCAAGGACTCTACAAATCTATTGGTCTTAAAGTTCAATATTTGAAAGTGTTTGGTGATTCAGAAATTGTTATAAAACAAGTTAGAAATACAATTCATTGTCTTTCTAGTCATCTCAAACACTATCAGTCTTTGGTGCAGGAACTCATATCTCAATTTTTAGCATTCAATATTTGTCCTAACCCTAGATCCCAGAATGCAGCAACAGACCTGCTAGCTAATGTTGCTTCCAAACTCCTACCTTTCGAAGATTAAAGCCCAGACAGATTTTCAGTAGAGTTAATTTTTAGACCATCAATTCCCAACAATGTCACCAATTGGCGAGTGTTCAATCATGACGAAGACATTTTAAATTTCTTGACTTCTGACAAGTCCTATGATGATCAAATCATTGATGAAAGTGACCATGACCTTCAAATGAAAGAAAAGCAAGAAGAAAACTCAATACCAAAACCAATGGTTAAACTAGAAGATCTTTATGATATTAAAGACAGGTTTAAATAGATGACCAATTCAAAGCTCCAGAGTTCCAGTTTAAGATTTGAACTGATAAACCTAGGTACTGAGGAAAACCCTCAAAACATCAAGTTGGTATTAGGACTTCCTTTAGAAGAAAGAACAACATTCATTAGGTTATTACAACAAAATAAATATGTCTTCGCTTGGAAATATGATGATTTGAAAACATAAGATGCATCGATCATTCAACATACTATTCCAATGCTTTCTAAACAAAAACCAGTGCAACAGAAGTTAAGGAAAATTCATCCTAACCTAGAGAGTCAAATAAAAACTAAACTAAACAAACTCTTGAAGGCTAAGATTATTTTTCCTGCCATGCATTCCAACTGGGTGTCCAATATGGTGCCAGTTAGAAAGAAAAATGGTGACATCAGGACTTGCATAGATTTCAGAAATGTTAATAAAGCAAGCCAAAAGGATAACTTCCCTTTACCTACCATGGAGCAGACACTCCATTCAATAGCTGGTTCTGAGTTAATGTCTTTTTTAGATGGTTTTTCAGGATACAACCAGATTTTGGTCCATCCTAATGACAGGCTTAAAACTACCTTCAGAACTAAGTGGGGAACTTATGCTTACCAAAAAATGCCTTTTGGACTTATCAATGCAGGAGCTACATTCCAAAGAGCAATGGATATAACATTCAAAGGATCGATCAATAAAACAATAGTTGTCTATTTAGATGATATTACTGTATTTTCCAAGAAAAGGTCTAATCATTTACATGATTTAAGACAAATCTTTGAATGCTGCAGAAGGTATGGTATCTCACTCAATCCAAAAAAGTCCCTTTTTTCTCTTAATCAAGGAAAGCTCTTGGGATTCATTGTTTCAAAAGATGGTATTTATAGTGATCCAGATAGAATTAAAGAGATTTTTGATATTCCATTCCCTCATAATAAAAAATCCATGCAGTCATTTTTGGGTCAAATTAACTTTGTTAAACGATTCGTTCCATATTTTTCCCAAATTATTTTACCATTGCAAACAATGATTAAGAAAAATTCGGTGTTTAAATGGGGATCTACAGAAAAAGAGGCATTTGATTCTATCAAACAATCAATAATTAACGCCCCTGCTTTAAACACTCCCAAATTTTCAAGTCATTTCATACTGTATACTCTCGCATCCACCTCGTCTTATGCAACATTGTTGACTCAGATTAATGATCAAAACTTGGAAGCACCAGTTTCATTTTACAGTTCAAATCCTAAAGGTGTTGAACTTAATTATTCGAAAGTTGAAAAACAAGCCTTTGCTGTATACAAAGTCGTTAAACACTACAGACCCTTTCTCTGAAAAGCTCACACAAAAGTTATAGTTCCTTTTTCAGCAGTAAGACAATTACTAATTCAAAGGGAATTAGGAGAAAAAAGGGCAAATTGGGTCACAACATTACAAGAATATGACTTAGAAATCAAGCCAGCAAGGATTGTCAAAGGCCAAGTTTTTTGTAGGTTATTAGTAGGAGCATCCAATATTCAAGAACTAGAAGGTACAGAAGATACTGAAGAAATCAATCAGATAAGTATCACAAATCCTGAATCACAATATGAAGATCTGATTTTCTATTTAAAAAATGGATACGCACCTTCTAATCTCTCCTATAAAAACAAAAGTGCCATTAGATTGAAAGCGAAAAACTTCATAATTGTAGATGATGTACTGTTTAGGCGAAATTATGATTCAATTCTATTAAGATGCTTAGAAAAACCTGAAGCACAAAAAGTTTTGTAGGAGCTACATATCGGGCCAGCAGGAGGACATTTTGGAGCTGATACAACAGCTCACAAAATCATTCATGCTGGATATTATTGGCCCACCCTGTTCAGAGACACTCATGAATACATAAGGAAATGCCGAAGTTGTCAAATCTCTAGTGGAAGACAAAGAAAACCAGCTTTCCCTTTGCAATCAGTGAACATGGAACAACCTTTCGAGCAATGGGGATTGGATATCATTGGGGAAATCACTCCACAGTCATCCAAACAACATAAGTATATCCTTACCGCCACTGATTACTTTACTAAGTGGGTTGAAGCAATTCCTTTGAAGACAACAAACTCTGAGGCAATTATAGAATTCATAGATTAATTCATTATTACTAGGTTTGGTGTCCCAAACACTCTTGTTTTTGATAATGCATCTTATTTCTCTGGAAATTCTATGTTTAAGTTCGGTATCAAAAGAGGGTTTAAATTGAAATATTCCGCGAATTACTATCCACAAGGTAATGGTTTAGCAGAATCCACCAATAAAAATCTTATCAAAATCATTAAGCGAACTATTGAGCAGAATCATAAAAATTGGCATAAATATTTGATATTCGCACTATGGGCTGACAGAATAACACAGAAGGCCTCCATAGATACTTCTCCATTTAATCTAGTATATGGGAAGGAAGCTGTCATACCAACCAATTTAGTACTTCCATCTCTAGATTTAGTGCAATTTATTGAAGAAAGTCCCTCATCTTCTATTCAACTAAGACATGATCAAATTTTAAAACGAGAAGAAGAAAGGGAAAAAGCTAGAGTTATACATGCAAAACACCAGCCAATTATCAAGTCATCTTTTGATTTAACTTCATCCAGTTCAAAGCAATTACAAGTTGGTGATCTATTTTTGAAATGGGACAAGCCCATGAGGATAAAGGAAAACACACTAAGTTCTAGAAAATGTGGCTTGGACCATTTCAAATCAATGAGAAGATAGGCCCTTCTACTTTCATATTGCAAGATCTATCAGGTAAGAGATATTCTTTTCGTGTTAATGGCCTTATCTTGAAAAAATTCTTCAATTGATGAGGTAACCCCTTCTCCCTTTGTAAATATTCATTTTTCAGCAATATTTGTGTTCATAGTTTTTAGGATTATTGGAAAATAAAGTTGTAAGGTGCCTTCCATTGGCCTTTGCTATACTGAAAAAAGTTTCTCAAAAGAAATAGTTTTGATATTTACTTTTAAAAATGGAAACCTTAAACAGAAGAAAAATTTCTAGGAAATTAGGTATATTTAGATTCTGAAACCCCATTTTATTTTTGTGAAATCTTCTCAAGATTTAGAAGTACTGTAAATCATTTTAATGTTTTCAAATGGCCAAAAAATGATTATCAATACAAAAGCAGAAATTGATTCAATCTTAGCATCTTCAACACTTACCCTGTCATCCATGCTCTCTTAAGGAGAAAATTGTTCATCCCATTCATCAAAGTTTATGATTACTCAGAATGTAATTCTAAAATATATTTGATATAAAAGATAAGGGGTCTTATTACAAGCTTGCTTACCATGATCATTGGGGAATAATTCAACTGACATTACCAATACTGCATACCAAAACAGGGTAATGGCTTATAATTATAAGACAAGGGGTCCCATCATGAGCCAACTTGTTCAGTTAAATTACAACTAGTGAATGGCATTGTCAAACAGCTGGCCACCAAACCAGGACAATGGCTTTATATCTTGAAAAATAAGAAAAAAGAAAAATGATACAAAATATGAAGGCATATTTTTGGATTCATTCTTTTAATTATACTATGAAATGGATGGGATAATGAACGATTAAATGGTTAAAAGGTACCCCTATCGAGACTATAGACGTTTGCTAGCAACAAAGGCTCTACCTATGACAAAGGAGTCATTATAAAGCTAAGTTGGAAAAGTTCTTTGTTTTATCATTATCAACCAATTAAGGCTAATTTAAAACTTAGAATGTATTTAATTTTAACAAGAGAAGAAAATAGCAGAAATAGCTATTATTATATTCAGAATTTATATATACCTAGTTATATTAGAATTATCCTCTTAGACAAAATTTCCATATAAAGAAGTTTAAGTATTTCAACATTTCTCAGAGATAACTGTTTCTCCAAGTGAATCGCCAATCGTTGTGCTGTACAACAACCCCCCATTTCTAGAAAAATTTCTTTCTAACTATAATATGAAATGGGTCCCTTTTAAACATAGATGTGTGAATAAATTGGTATCAACTCATCATTAGAACATTCTTCATCAAAAGGTCCAATGGAAATGTTATATTATAAACCTTTTGAACTAATGAAATCGTTCTTATGAATAAATATAAAATTCTTTATTATTGCGATAAAGCGATCGCAAAATCGCATATCGCAGCAATAAAGAAAACATAATTCAAATACCCATTGAGTTACTCCGATTCGAAAAGTGAGCAACTATCAGTTATCGGGAAAGGCGAACAACAAATATAATGAAAGGCCCTCCCCTATTTCTCCGATGCGATATCGTTATCGCCAATCGGGGGATATAACGCAGTGCGTGTTTAAGACACATTTAAATCTCCTGATGTGATAAGGTGTATCACCATCGGGGATCGGCAATTTTTGCAATAACATAAGTAATACGACCCGAGCTCATCCCCGATTGTGGTTTGATAAATCAAGGCGCGACTCTCAAAATAGATTTAAAAGGCTTGCGTGCATTATTTTGGATTATTATTAAAGCCTTCCCGTTCACTTCATCAATCACCGATAGCGATTTACTTTTGATTATCCGCCAAAAATGCAAGCCACGCTTGAATGAATCATTCAGCATATAAACGATATGATGGGTATTTAAAACTCCTTTACCATGATTGACAAGTTAAGCGGCCAATTAATGAAGCAGTTATGCCGAGATTTTCCCTTAGATTGTGTCTGTGGCATTTTCACTATAATCTTTCATTATTCACTGATTGATATAATTCTTTCATATTGGCTCATACTACCTATTCTCTGTATCATGTTCATTTCATTCCTTGCATAGAACTTCGCTGAAATAACAATTTTGAACCAAATGGGAAAGAAATCCAAGAGATCCATGATAGCAGCAGCTCCCGCAGTAACAGTGCAACCCACCAGTGATCCAGGACCAAGCAGAAAGGGTTTGATTTCAGACACTACGTGTCTTGGCCTTGGAAACACAAGTTGGAAAAGCATTTATAATTTAATTGAAGCAGAAGAGCCTGAGACAGTACCAGTACAAGCTACCGCAGATTCAACTAGAAAATTAGAGGCTTCCCTTAAAGATTTACTTGATTCATATTTGCACAGAATAGTAGCACACGAGAAAATTCTTCCATACACTGATGTAGTGCAATGGGCAGTAGAGGAGATATTGGTTTTAAACAGAACATTTTGCACAGTTGACAGAAGGATTTTTGGCTCATTTCAGCCTGATGACTTAAGGAAAATGTATCACTTGCCTGAACCTCACAAGAAATACAATAAAGCCTTTCTTGAAAAGTTCGCAAACGAGAATGATATTGAATCGGCCCTAGTTTGGGAGTGGAGATAGAACCCCGCAAGGCACAAACATGAATCCTCAGGTAAGTACTCTGTAGATTCATTATGTTCTCCTTACTGTTATGTCGGAGCAATGATGTGTAGAATTTAGGGATTGCATGATTATGCTAAGTTCACTATTGAAATGGTTCCTTTAACGGAAGCGGCGGTTTTCAGTGAAGTAATGGATTGGGAAAACATATTATTAGATAAATTAACCACTACAATTCTTGAATTTAGAGCAAAAACTCGCATTACCGACAGGTCTATTCCTCCGTTTTATTATAGTGCTTATATTTTAGATACTATTTGTTTCAATTCTGAATTTCCTGTACTTGGGTGTAGATGGAATTCACAAGACCCCATGCCAATCCACATTTATCATAAAAATTTATGGAAGGTGCACTATAAGGACCACTTGTACCAAATCTGTAATGGTTTCATGTTACCTATCTATTATGCTATTTTTGATAAGCCTGCCCCAAAGATTTCCACGGAAGCAGAGGTTGACCTAACCACTGTAGGAAATTGGTTCGGGGAAGACAAGTTCACATACATAAGGGTTTTTGGTAGCCTTGCAAGACCTCATGTCCTTCCTCTGTGTATACCTGACAAGCTGTTAGCCCGAGAATTGGCCTACCAAATAACAAAAGTAGGAACATCCAAGACTCTTAGGAATTCTAAAAAGCAGGCTTGGCCTACTTTTCCTTTGAAATGCGGTGTTTATACTCTACACGACTTCAAGCATGTGGAGAAGGAGGAAGAAAAAATAAACATGCTTAATCTTGCAACCATTCCTAATAGGCAATTCGATCCAAGGAAAGTTGCCTATATTGTGCTTGAACAAGCCAAACCTACAAGGTTTGATCATGAAAAAGATGAATTTGATGACCTGTTTTCTTCGGCAGAACCGTTATTCCAGGTACAAACGCTAGCCAAAATGAGATATAAGGATGAAAGTCTAGTAGAATTTAATGGGCTCAGAGAACAGAGGTTGCAAACTCTACCTCTGGACTTATTAGCTACTACCCCGACAACCCAGTCAAGCGAGCCTGAACAACAAATTATTGACAAACCTCCTGCTGTAGAGAAGATTCTTGAAAGAGGAAAGGAGAAAGAACAGGACAAGGGCAGCGAAAATGTCAATATGGATACTTAGATTGATCCCAAGCTCCTCCAAGAATGGCAACAATTTGACTCTATTATAAGAAATATGGAAGGTCCATAAGGTGCCAGCACACCCAAAGTAACAATTGGACAAGATACAACATCAACAACGGTTTCAAATGAAGGAATCAACGGCCTACCCATTAGCATGGATGTAGAAATGATTCCAAAAGATCCATCCAATCAAATTATTTTGCAGATAGAAGACATACCTCCATTAGATGTCTTTTACTGTCCCAAACACAGGGCTGTAGTGAAAAGACAGAGGAAAAGGAGAAGACTTGATCAATCTTCCCTGTTTCCAGCACAAACAGAGACAGTTGATGTAGTGTGGAAAGAAGAGTTTAACCCTTCTGATGAACTTACAAAACTTTCTCAATATGCCGGAGCTTATTCGGCAGCCACTATGGATAAGGCATCAGAAGTAAGTAATCTAGTTAAAGAAAAGGACCAAGGAATTGTTTCGTTGCAGTCACAGGTGTCTGAAGCACAACAGAAAATTGAATAGTGGGAACAACAACTATCAACACAGCAACAGATAAACAATCAATTGAATAAGCAATTGCTTGAAGAGAAACAGAGGATAGACTCAAGCGCAATACAAAAGCAAAAGGAATTATCCGAAGCATTGGCCAAGATAAAGACAATGATGAAAACGAAAGACGAGCAAATCGCTCAGCTGTCACATCAAGTAGAAAAGTTCAAGAGTCTTCCGCAGCCAGCAGATTTCAAGTCCGATGCTCTACAGATCAACAAAGCATTGGTTACACAGTGAAGACTGCTATGTCATAACATTTCTCTGGTTGAGCCCCTTTGTGATATAACTGCATCAATAGTTGACAAATCAGTTGATGCTAGGCAGGATTTGGAGCAGGTCGATGAGACTCTAACTAACTTTCTTGCTTGGCAAGACACCAATGAAAGGCAGGCCACAAATCTGCCTAAAATTCTAGAGTCACACAAAGAGATCCTTTTCTTAGAATGGCAGTCACATCTGATGAAAGCAAAGAGAGAAATCTCAAGATCCAGATTATCTACAAGTAATTTAATTGAGTTAATCAATAACACTCTTTATCTATCTAATATGATTTCGCAGTGCACTCCAGGTAAATTTCTGTCAGCCAAAACATTGGAACAAGCATGCAATCAAGAATTTGAGAAGAATGGAAGATTAATTGCCGGCATCCAAAGTTTAACTTGGGATACCTATTGGGTTTTCTTAGTAAAACCATACAGTCAAAGGGTCATCCTCAAATGTTTAACTGATGCAATCGGTTATATCATTCCCGAAATCCATGATGCCACATACTCATCTCAACTACATTCTCGTCTCACTCGTCCTCCAGAATTGGAACCAATGCTTGCAATCTGCCAGCTTAAATCAAAAGGAGATCATCCGAAACAATGAATCATGCTGCTGACTGCAAACAAACCTATTGATGAGATGATACTCATGATTTAGTTGTACCAATTAATAACATTTTATTTTTGTAATTAGTTAGCCTAATTAGTATTTATAGGCCCTTTCATGCATTTAGAAAGGATCCTCAGTTTTTGTATAAACTCAAATATGGAAGTCGCACTATTGTGCTTCTGGTATATTTTTTTATAAAGATTGGGCCAGTATTCTGAATTTTAATGAAGAAAGCTTTGATGGGATGTGCACTATTGCCTTGATGTGAAAGTGTTTCTAAGTTGGAAAAATGAATTTGAATGAAATTGATATCGGGAGTGATCCAAATACCATATGGTGCTATTATCTATGATCTTGTTTCATTCTTTCATGTGAATCGTCATTTGTTTAATCTTGCTACCATTGGATATATGTATGTGTTTTTTAATTGCAGTCCTTATATTTTTCACTATTGAATGTTTAAGGAATGTTATTCTTTCAATCATATATGTATCAATAATATATAAAGAATAGTGTAATAATATTTTAATGATTACTTTGTTCAACTACTTGAACAAAGTAATTATCATATGAATAAATGTCTTTGTTTACCAATAGAGTCATCTATATGCCTGTTTGTGGATAAAGATGATCAAACGTTACACTAAAAGTAGAAATTTCCCGGGATATGATAGTTATTCATATTTGTACTTTTAGATTAAATCATTCATCCATTATCATTATATTATAAAATCACCCACTTATCCATCCCCTTTTATTCATTATTAGGAAACTGGTCCCATTATTCCTAGTCGGAGCCACCACACCAAACGGAAAAGGAGCTGATTTAAGGCCCGGACTGGGTGGTTTTCCCCGATGTTGTTGCAGCGATTTTTGAGGCATCAACGCGACCTTAAAATATCATTTCATTTTCGAGAGATTTGTTGTTTGATACAAGGCATTCACTGATGTGGGTGGTTACAACCCACAACATACTTGTAATGGCATTCCAGAATGTCATAGGGTGTACCATCTTGAAAGGACACATACCAATGAAAAAGTGACTGTAATGACGATGGATTAGTCCAACCATTCCCTCTCCTTTTCTTTTAATTTACAATTTAGACATTTAAATTTGAGGGTGTGGCAGTTACTTTTGGAGTTGTCTTTAGTGTGATATTTTGGACTTTCCAGTGCCTGAATCCGACAGAAAAAATTGAGGTGAAATCTTCATTTATGTTATTTAAAATGTTTTTTTGACTGTATATATGGCTTCAACACCCTCAAAAGCCCTTAAGGCACTTAGATTGTGCAGGCTTACCGATCAAACTTTCGATTTTAATAAATTCTAGTTGGATTTTAGAGAAATTAAACTAGAAAAATCTGCGAGAAAAACTTCCAAAAAGTCACATTAAAAACAACTCGGTTACTTTTATTTATAAATTGGACATTTATATTTAGACTTAAGGCATGGGCTAGTGGTAAGTAAAAACACTTATAGCCATGATGTGAAATGATCTCTATAGTTTGGAACAAGCTACTTTTATCATTGAATATAAAGAGTTATCATTAACAATAAAGAGGGGTTTAAAAGGTGGTTTTAGAATGTTAATCGGTGTTTTGATTTTGGTTTTTAAAAGAAAATAAAACATAACATAGTTGGAAAATTATAAAAATCTATAATATTATTATTATTGGAAAATTATTTACTAATACATTAAATTTATTTCATAATGATAAATTAATTATAGATTATAATGAGTGAGTATCAAATTTTAATGTATTTATTTAAACAATTATATTGAATGTTTTTATTAATTATAAATTAATAAACATAATCATATTCAATAATATATTAATATATTGTATCTTGATGTCATTCAAAATTGATTGTTAAATAACATATTGGTTAATTATCGATGACTTTCATTTAGTGAATATCAAATTTTAATGTATTTATTTGAACAATTACAATGATTATTTTTATTAATCATAAGTTAAAGAACATAATCATATTCAATAATATATTAATATATCATATCTTGATGTCACCCAAAATTGATTGTTAAATGTCAGATTGTTGATGATCTTTATTAAGAAAACGGTAAGCAAAACATTGAACATAACACTCTATTCTCCTCCTTGTACAATTGAAATTTCTTAAGGTTCTTTGAATGTTGTTATGAAAGGCGGTTTATTGCAATTTTCTTCAAATCTTTCATATCAATTTTAAGTGATTATTGTATTTGAAGGATTGTATGTACAATAATATTGTGAATGAGAGAAAACTAAGCATATAAGCTATGGTAAGGTTTTGGAGGCTAGCTTTAGAGTAAATGGAGATGGATTTGGAACAATGAGCTTGGGCTTATAAGGATTTCATAAGTGACAAGGTTGTGAGCATTCAATGCTATTTATAGAATTCATTTATTTCTTTACAATAAGAAATACTTAGGAGTTATGAATTTATTGGAGTATATCTTCTAGGAGGAGATGGAGGTGAGGAAAACTATAATTATGGTCAAGAGGGTGGGTCGTGTATGAGTGGACAAATTTCTTGAATTACCTAATTAGAATATCGACTTTCTCTTCATGGATTTTGAGAATTGATTTTGATGTTTTGACTATGTTTTTAGATATGTTCCTAATAACTCGACATATGCTTGAAAAATGTTTCTATGACCATAAGATGATTTAGGATCTAAGAAGGTGACAAAAGGGATTGCATTTGTTTCAAGCTAAAAATCAATTTCTAATCCTCTTAGCCAAAATGTTTAATTTCATAAAGTAACTACATCTCAAATATCATCAAAGTGTCTCTCAACTTAACGTTTGACAAAATGTTTTATGTGGTCCATGCATTTGGCTTAATGTACATCCACCTAAGCTCTAGGGGTTGAAATTGAATGTGTTATGTGGATCATGGTATGTTACTATATAATAATTAAAGCCATGTCTAGGCTCAATGGATCCCATTTTTTCTCCAAGTTCTCAAATTATTTGTTTTTAATTTAGGAAAGTTGATGAAATATTCAATCATAATAGAAAGATTTAATTAGATAAATTAAAAACTGGAAAGAAATCCTACCTAAATCATTATTCAAGTGCTCCATAATAACTAAAATCTAAGGGGAGTGTAAAAATTGTGATAGATAGAAAACATCAACAAATATACCTTTCCATAATATTGACACTAGCTGGGGAAATTATTAATATAGAATCTTGAGCTAGTAAGACAATGAAATGAGCTTTCACTAGTTGGACTCCATAGAAGTAAGCAAATATATTGTAACACCCATAACGTATCTTGAGTAGAGACTAAAGATAAAATGACATGACACATAGTGCTTTCTATTCTATTTAGGCATCACCCTCTATGCTTTGATATGGCTCACTTGTAGCACCCTTGTGTTTTCTAGCTCCTTATTGTAAACCCATTCTTGACCTTCTTTACTATGTTGTGTAGATATCTCTGACCATTTGGTTTTTCTACCTATCTCATTTTCATAGCTATGGTTCATCAACAAGCACGGTGTAGAAGAGGTGGAAATGGCTTGATTTGAAAAACTGAATCCTCAACTAGACTATATTTAGGTTTTAACCCCATACAGAAATTACCTACATACGAATTCTAAAACACAGAAAATAAACAATGTGAGAGCATAACACATAAAACACATATACACAGAGATTTTCCCCTGGATCCCAAAACTGGGACTACCAGCTTGATTTTTCATTATATTTCCTTTCAATGTTACAATACATATTTATACATGCTGAAGCATCCAATACCATGGACCGAAAACCATCGCGTCCAAAACCATGGATCGAAAACCATAGGTAGGTTCGTGCAACCTAATATAGGTTCCAAAAAAAGTTTTCCCGGGGTGCTGCCCCGAACCCTGTAGAGGGGGGCTACCTGCCCCCTTCAAACCCCCCAGACAAAGGGGGCTACCACCCCCCCCTATGACCCCCCCACTGTGCAATTAGCACAACGAAGGGGGGGGGGCTTCACCCGCCCTTTAACCCCCTAGTTCACTACGTAGGTTAGTCATGGAAAGAATATAACACAACCCAACATTCTCCCATTTGTTGTTTTCTTTCCACAGAGAGCCATATGAGAGTTTAGTCATTTTTTCATCCCTGAAACACCCATTGTTTCTCTACACCAGGAGAACTTCTGAGAGCTCACAAATTTTTTCAATGCATCTGCAGTATTCTTCAAAATGTCCACCTTTACTAGCAACACCATTTTGTCTTCTATCATATCCCTCACAAAGTGATACTGAACATCAATGTGCTTTGTCTTTGAATGGTAAGTAGGGTTCTTTGCCAAGAAAATTGCACTTTG